>DWME01003810.1:0-17459 GCA_018244795.1 Parelbella ahira ahira
CCAGGACCTCCGGAATGAGAGGCTGAATTCTTAACGGCTAGGCTACCACTGCTTGCTAAAAGTACTAAGCCCACATGATATTAGATTGTAATTGACGCCCGTAAATGTACCCATGTACATACAAATAATATCACAACTCTTCCTACAATGGGTTATACTTACATATATGGGTTACTACTTAAAGGGCCAAATTGGATGATCACATACGAATATTACTTTCTGTGTACTACGGCCTTTATAATTATTCGCAACAAGGGAACTAACCTACTTGTCGGAAAAATAAGTGCATACAATGGTGTTTCCGTAAGCGAACTTTTAAAAGGATGTTCTATCGTCTTTAAAATCATACTTCCGTTGCTTGCATTCGCTTTTTAAAACCTGAGTCCCATATAAAAGGCTAATAATAAAAAGGCTGCAAAATGACAAAATTAGTTTCTTCTGTGTAGAGGAAATCTTTTTCTCTTTCATCTTATTCTCTTCTTCTTTTCATGTCATATCACCATCAAAACCGCATCTTGAGACCCTTCTTTTGTCTCTGAAACCACCTTCATTCGGGACCTTTTGGAACCGTGTTGGATTTAATTTCGTACACATAAAATGTAGTGTTATTAAGTAAATAATAGACTAAGTGAAATTACTTTAATGTAATCAGTTAGTAACTCGAAGTTGTGATATTGATTATAAACAAAAAATCCACAATGAAGTTACATAACACAAGAAATTATAATGCTTGTTTTGTATCTGTTTATACATATACATAAGTTGGCTTGATCCAAACTATTTTGGCGTATGATATTGGGCGGTATATAGAGTTCTAAGCGAACTCCTACACACTACGGGCTCTATTATCAAGAAAGTTTTAGTACCCGCCAGTTGGGGAAAGTCAATATTAGTACAAGACAGTTCAGAACTTAAAGGAAGTGGATGTAGCTGATCGCCAACGAGATATCGCGAGGTTAATAATTAAAAGTAAGCAAGCAATCAGATATTGAAACAGTGGACTGCGCCCCGAGACCTACTTTTGCGCTCGTACTGTCGGCGAAACAGCTGATGTAACGATTACACCGTTTAAGGGACTTCGTGCACGCCATTTTGGGTCTTATCGCCTTTTGCTATGGTGAGGCCGATGTTCACAGATTGTACTGCTAATTCGGGTGGGCAATGCAGTAGTTCTTTGTTTTAAAACTGGTTTTGTTTGCGTAATGAATGGTGCTTAAATTCGTTTTAATTTTCGTTTTTGTTAAATTCGTTTTTTTTTTTCACGTTGTGAAAGAATTCTTACATGTGATTTTAAATGGTTACTGTTGCCTACATTGAAGTAATTTGAACAACAAAACATATTGTGCCTGTCGACCATACTAAATATAAAAAGACCGATTTTATTATATTTTTCATGACTTTATTATAAACAGTAACGAAAGAGAATAATGGTGCTCTGTTACATATGTATTTATGTATATATGTTTATATATTTTATATATCCCTTAATTTTTTCCGCTCTTGTATATATAATTTAAATAAGTTTTCCAACACCCGTGATAAAATTTCAACCATCGCTCTTACTCACGTTTTCTCACGCACTCATCTGGTCAACACAAAAAGTCTGGATCCAACTGAATATTCCGAGAAATTAAAAAAGAGTGGATTTAACCGTTGAGACATAAACGTCATACTGTAACGGAGTATGCGGCAAGCGATAAACTATATTTATTAAATGCTATTTACTAAAAATTAATATGAAGATGATGCAATAGAAACGTGAAAAATATTGGCACTTTTTTTGGGTGTAAATTCCGCGAAGAGCTTTTCTCCCAGAATTGGAGTCAATTCTGGAAGAAGATAAACAGACAAATCAGATAAACAAACAAAGCGTCAGACAAATTCAATAAACACATGTTGACCTTCAGAAACAACATTATTTTATATAATAGTGTAGGTATCTACTATAACTATAATATTTTGCGACAAAGCAACTTTTCATATACCCCTCATATTATTATATTTTTAAGTACAAACGCACAATATTGATAAGATAATTATCACATCCAAATTTGAACATATCAACATAGGTACCATTTCAATATGCTAAGAATAGAAAAGACAAAAATGCCATACAGTTTTGCAATAACATATATTTATATACTTTCGTTCGTCGTTCCCGCTATAGCAAGTCCTTAAAAACCTTACGATATCATAACTGGGGATCTCGCACATTAGTTTTGAAACTCACTGCCTTTCAAATGTATAAAAATACAGTGAAATCATAAAACAACAGAATCGCATAACTCAAACGCATTCTGTTATCGCTACATCTAGTGTGAGAATGTTTGTTTATTAATACCAGATTCGTGATAGTCGGGAGAGAATAATATGTTCCTTTCTCGAATCGGCTGCTGTGGGTTGAATATTAATATAGAAATAAATGAATGGCACCGATTTAATTTTTAATGTTTAAGATTTTTTGGGAAATATTTAGTTTTTTAAATTATTATTTGACGATAATAATAACGATTACATGTGTTGAGTTTAAGGAGTTGTATTTTGGAACCCAATCTATCAAATTAGCAATACCTGCTCTTTTGTGTCTTTATTTCGCGTAATGGGCATATATCCTAAGGGCATCTGGCTTCGTTTGTGTTTCTGTTTCGATTACACGGTAAACCTAGTCCTTAATGTCGTATTCAGCTAGCCTTTGTGTTAGATACCTCCCGAGTATAATCAAATAAGTCCAATTACACGATTGTTAAACCAATGCATTAGCGACTGTCCTGGTATTGCACATATAGTAGGTACCTACATATGTATATAGGGAACGGTGACCGCTTACCTTCAGGTGACACGTCAGCCCTTTTGCTTGGGCTCAATTTATAAATATATAAAATCCAATAGTTTGAATAATTTATAGCATGTCCTTTAAGTGTAATTTGAAAAAAATTTTGGTCACCCTTATTTTGTAAAAGCTTCCATTGCACTTATCTTATAGCGTTACAGACTCTGTTAAGCCATGGTTTGTTCATTTGGTAACTGTCATAGACGCGTACATACAAAGTTATTATCATCAACGTTTTTATCGTTCCACTGTTGAATACCAGCCTCTTCTCAGAATTAGAATGTTTAAGGCCGTTGTCAGCCATGTTTCCCAAGTGTGGATTATAAACATCACACGCTTTCGAGAAAATTATGGAAAACTAAATGTTTCGAGGTTTCGATGCTTTCTATCGCCGATACATCATGCGATATTTAGGTCTTATAGCCTTAAAATGCACATATACCCGGTCGAGATAATAAATAATTTGTGCTTAAATTTAATATTTGGGGCAATACCTTTTAAGGCTTCGCTAATGGTATCCTAATGCTTACATTTTTCAACATAAGCGTGCAAACATTGAAACTCGTAAATAAAATAGCAAGTCAAGTTAAGTTCAGCCCAAATCTATAAAACTAACGATATACCTAAACAGCATAGCAAAGGGGCCAAGGCAAAGTTCTCGCTTGTTACCGGATTTTCAAGAAATAACTTTGAATAACCCTCCATCCCTCTTGAGAAATGTAGTAAGAATTTCATAACTTCCACCACTATCGATTAGATAGTTTCAATTATGGACACTTCAATACACATAAATCTATACAATTATAAGCAAAAATATGATCAGTTTCCTGACAGCAGAACCTGATACTAGAACCAACAAAAAAGTAACTTAGAATTTTCTAAAAAGTATATTAGATTATAATATAACATTATTAAGTTACAGTATCCAATAAGAGAACAAATAAACTGCGACATTGTATTTGAAATTCAGTTCAAGGATAACTTAGTACCTACTCGACATGATAATATATCGCTTTCCATGTCACATCAACAACCACTGACATGAATGTTCTAGTTTTCTATTACAATTCTGTTTTGAAATATGTTTTGAACAAATTTTTATGACGAAGTTTACCAATTATTTGTTTACAAATTTTAATACCTGCTAGTAAGTATTAAAATACCATAAAATATAAATGGTCGCCTATTCGTTTCACCAAAGTAAATATATTTTTTAATCAAATATCGCAAAACAAATCAATGATAAACGAAGCACGCGATTAAAAACTCCGTAAACAAAACAGGCATTAATATTTGCCGTACAAAAGTCACATCGATTTCTCGATCAAATCGCTTAGATAGCATAAAGTACGCGCCGAAAATCGTTTTCGCTGACAGAATATTAATTTCTGGGGCATGCGCGAACAAATAAATATTTATTACAATAATATGTACAATTTGAACAATAAATCTGGCTATTAACTGCTCCTTTATTAAGCGGTAGACGCGTCACGAAGTACCTAATTTTCTGCGGCGAAGATTTTGTAAAATGGTTTACATTTTATCTTACTTCCAGTTTTATAAGAATGATCATTCCAACCTTGGAATATCGTTATATTTAAAACTCTATGTAGGGGGTATTTTACCTTTAAATGAAATGTCTATTTCTTCATTAAGATTTGAGTACGACTAAATTTACTTTACTTCCACCGTGAAATCTAAATTTATTTTAGCTTTGATCTATCTTTAAGCATAATCCTTTCGACTTTCTAATGTTAGATAGATATTTAAAGTTTTTTGCTAAATCAAAAATATCTGACCGCAAATAAAACTGTAATGGTGCGAAGCGAATCAGAGCGTGATTCTTTTCGCAAAAATCACCTGAAAACTTTAAGAACAACGAAGAGGAAATACTTTATAAATAAAATCCATTCTTTAAAATGTGCATGCTTTAAAATGGAACGGTTTTCTAAAAAATGTTACTGTTGTTTGTTAAATCGACATAGCTTACCCTCGATGAAGTAATTGGAGTTTACATTTAATGATGCTATGCATAAAATACGTCGACTTAGTAACTTTTACTTGTAAGACAGCTGAAATTGCGAGCACAGTAACCATATGGGTATATTGCGACAGTAAAATTATATAATGTTTCTTATGTGGGCAGTACAAGCATGAGAATGTTCTTGAATCGCTGGTCCAAAGTATGTACCTTGCAGCGTTCCAAGCTTAGATTGTACAATTGACAGGTACTACAAAAGAATTCAATGACTAAGTTAAAAAACGAAATACGAAACCATTCACGGCTTTATTCGTTCCTTTGTTTAAATACATGCCAACGCGGCTATTAGTGGTTTTATAGCGCTATGAATTACTAATTCTGTCGGGGACAGCTTATCTACGAAGGCCATAACAAAGCAAGCACTCGGCAAGTTCATTCCTCTGTGAATGATAGACGCGGAGTTATCATTTGACAGTGTGCGTGCAGCTTGACACGCAATGAAAAAGGCTCAGCAAGGTGACAGCCAGGAGTTTCCATTAGAACTTTATTTGACTATATTAACAATATAATAGTCTGTAAAATTTCACTTTATAAATTTTAAAATAAAATATTAATTATCAATAGAGTGTGCTAGTCTTGTATGTTGTAAATGCAAGTATTTCATTTCAACTGTGCATTATTAGATACAACGCATATTTGACCAAAGTTTATTAATATCTAGTTACTGTAGTCTTTTTATATCATTTATGGTTATATAGTCACCCCAGATCACTTAATGGGTTTCCAAGTTGCCTCAGAGAGCTGGAGTTCTTCTTCTACATTCATCATTCTCTTCATACTGTATATCTTTCGGAATTTTTGTTACTATAAGATCTAACCAATTAAGTCTATGTGTTAGTAAAATTTAAGTTTTCCATTGTTTGAGAGAACAATGTAAAATATAAGCTCTGTTAAGGAAAAATGCAAGTATTATTTGATAAATTTGCGAGGTCATTTTACAAATGAACAGACGCGGAGTTATCGGCGTTCGTGTGACTGTGGACGCGTTGTCACGCGAGCGAGCGCCGCGCCAAGCCCAGATTTCTTTGAATGAACTGAAACATTACATGATTTATATATTTAGTTTAATCGCATAGTACTATTTATAAAGTATTTTTAAATTAATCCTTATTATAACGGCCTTGGGATCGTATTTGCCTACAATTTCATTTGATGGTAAGTAGAATGTAGCCTAGCATGTGGCGTATTTAAATATAATTAAATTTTATGCTGTACCAAGAACGAATAATGATATTTTTTAATAGATAAAATTACAATTTACTTGGTTACTATCAAAATGGATCGTCCCTTACTTTTTTACCATTTATAACATCACGTTTTGGGTTTTTCTTAAAGACAGAAATGTTATAGGACTACCATAGTTTCATATTACTGACCATTGATTCAGAAAAAAAAATTAATGAACAACAATTAATCAACAAAAAAATGAACCATATTATTTCGTGTTCCGAATGTACGTGTATAAAGACTATGTTTTTAGATAAAGTTTTATTTAAGGACTAAGTGTGAATAATACGACCAATCCGTCACCACGCCGTAATAAAAAAAAACTTTGAACCAGGTCAAAGAACTTAGTTTTATAGTTATTCACTCGCACCCCTTGCGTGTGTAAAAAGCTCTCATGAGATAGAGTTCCAGTGAGAGCATATTAGACTTGTTTACGATTTTATTATCATTCACGATAACCGGAATGTCTCTTGTTGAGTTGTAGTTCTCAAAATATCCTAATAAAGTCCGGTGATAAATTTTTGATTGAAACACCGGCAGAGCTTTAGTTGAATTAAAGTGTGAAAATTAAAATAATATCACTTTTATATGTATTTTCTTCTGTCCTAGTGTATGATACTGGTTAACCCATCTAAATAGGGAAATCTAAAAAAATGTAATTTATAAATATAGGTATAAGAAACTTAGTTTTAAACTCAAAATGTCATAACAAATTTTAGTTCTTTTTTTTTCAAATTATACAAACATTAATATAAAATATAATTATACAAAATATTAATGTATTTAAAATACACTCAATTCAATTCAATTTTTTTTACCTTTTTATTTAAATACGCAAGATCTTGCGGCCATCTAACAATATTGAACTAACATCTTATTAGAGCATACATAAATTACCTGAGAAACAAACCATAGACAACATAAAGCCGTGCGTACACTTATTGAACTTTATTGATACGTCTTTCTTGTCGGTGTATAAATTGGAACAGATAGTCTCTTGTATAACCCCGCCCACGCCAACCCCGGAACGTCGAGTTGTTCCCTTTTAACGCGTTCAGAAAGACCTCGCTGCAAATAAAAACAAGATAACCCCTTTTCGAGCAACGCCCGTTGTTTCTATTATCACTGCTTTTTCGAGGAGCCACATTTTTTTGCTGTAAAAAACCGAGAGCGCCGGATATGGAAGCCGTTTCCCATCTGTTTTATTAAAACTGCGATATTGATCTCAATCACCGTTTGTACAATGTGACTCGACGACTGTTCATATTGGAGCGGACTGTTTGCTTCGTCCCCGAATTTGTAAATTGGGGTTTGTGACAGTAAATATTGATTGGATCTTAACTGATTTTTAATGACGTCGCTTCTCGTTTCTTTTCAACATTTATTAAGATTCACATTCTTTGTCCAACACATCCAAGAAATTTATTAAAACTATTTAGTATTTAGTTTCCTTCGATCTTATTCTGAATCTATCTTATTTTGAGAAAGAATATTATCAAATAAATTTCTATTTGGTGACGATAGGGATATCAACATTTCAGAAAAATTTAATCAACTTTGTGATCCCGTGTTTTTAATGAAGTGTCAAAGTAGACGTGACTTTGCACTTTGCTTTGGGACTGTGCTGCCTTTCAGCTGTATCGCGAATTTATCGTGACTTGGATTCCGTAACATTCGCTTCTAGCTGTAAATATTTTGTTTGTCATGAGCAAAGTTATATTTGTAAAGTAAATTTTTTTTACACAAAAAATTAATGTAAATATTTTAAAACACAATTCCATTTAGTAATGTTTGTTTATTTTTGCTGGAGTTATCTCAACAATCGAAAATACATGAAAATTCGACAAGCCTAATTGAATGGCGTTCCGAATCAACCGAACATCGATTGTTTAATTTGTTTATTTTAGTCGATTTATAATCGTCATAACTCAGTCGTCAAGTTCACGCCTTCCCTGCATGTGATGATTGGTTCGCTTATCGCTAAATCGATTGCTCCGATGCGAGTTATAACTCGATAAGAATCGCCATCTTTCGCCATTTCAAATCAAGTTCTGGAAATAAATGAAGCCCGTAGACCATACATGTATTTATTTGAAGTACGGCTTACAAAATTTAAACCGTACTCGATTGAATTACGACGAGGGATCGAATGATAAAATGCTGATGGTATCTTTGTGAAATAAACAGATTGAAGGGCTTATAGATATCATCATAACTTCCCGTAACCGAATATGAAAGATAAGTCTTATATGTACTCAAGAGAAATAATTTTTATGAACTTTTATTAGCAAAAGCATAATACATAGTTATATTATCCTATAATATCTATAAATTATGTTATCTTGTAACATAGATTATTTTAACGGTTAATAGAAACATTTGTTTGTTTTTAAATTATGAATATAAGTAGGTAACGCTAATATTGAGGAAAACAATAGTCTCCGGTTACCAAAAGCTTTAATTACCTATAGTCCTACTTTTGGTGATCGCAACACTAAATCGCAGCAGTTTTTTTTAAACCTGGCACTCTATATTAAAGTCGTTTTACCGTAAATACGTTTCGCAGCTAACGATCTTTGCGAAAAAATGCCCAACGAACCGAATTGCAGCCGCAAAAGGCACTAATATTTCTTTTTAACGAGTACGTAGCAAAAAGACCCGAGACAAAAATATGGCTTATTTACACAGAATTCAATCAATTACGTCTGTGGTTGCTGGTACTAAAATATATAGACGGTTGATGGGCTGAGATGGAGTTTGGGGTTGCGCAAAAAGCTTTAGTGGTCGTCGTGTAAAAACCTCTTGGACAAGTCGATGGTTAGTGAACATAAAAACTGTAGACATTCGAGTGATGTATAAAAAACATTCATTTATGGATTCGCCATTCGGCGTATACGGGGACATCATGGAATTAGGGAATTCCTGATTGACGTAACACTGATTCAGAGTTTACAAGAGTTATACGGTGAGCCCGACGAGAGTGGCCGTTGTATTTTTTATCATGTGAGAGGAATTTCATTACGTACGGTCGGTTCTGTTTGACGGAAAAGCTGTTTATTTTTTGTCATGAAAGTTTTTTATAAATATTTAGCAGCTACGGACTTTTTGTGTTGCGTGATGTAAGGACATTTTTTTGCACCGCGAAAACAATATCTTAAACGAATAATACGATCAAAACTTCTGTGGGCCGTCGAAAATTATCATAAGTTTATGATTGAAGAAAAGAGCCGGATATGTTAATGTTATCGTATTATTTCTCCTAATTTGATATTTCTTTGATTTGTATCGTTTTAGGAACTTAATAAACTGAAATTCACACATTAAACATTGCGGCAGTCCGTCTACGTCGAAAATTCCAATTTCAAAGTTCTAAAGGCTGGTACCAGATTCGTAACTATTTCCGAGTATTAAAATTATTTTTTTCTTTTACATTCTAAATTATTTTATTAGTGGCACAACTAGGTGTGACAGGGATGCTTCTAGAAGAACTCTCTAAAGAAGAACGTACTGCCGCCTGTATCATTATCGTCATTAACCTACTTCCGTCTACTGCTGGACATATTCGTGTACCTATACTATTTCCTATCATTAAACCTTTTGTGAAAAATACACTTTTTTTATATTGTAGTCATCTAGTATAATCACCAACAAAAACAAATGTTATGTTAAGCTCCTTGAAATCAATCATATTCATATAGATACATGTTTTTGTAATCTCATACCATGCACAAAAAACCAATGTCATATTTCCTATTTAAATTATCTCATTACTTATGCGCAGATACATTATTCATGTAATGTAACAAAACTACTTACCACTTTATTCTCCGAGCCGTACACCCCATTATGTATTGCAATTTAACAATATATTAAGCCGCCGGCAAACCCATTTAGGCTTTCCGCGCGATATAAAAACGGCGTTCGAGCGAAACGCGATATATCAACAACGGCCAAAGTGGTTCTAAAAACAAAAGTCGAAGGACATCCGCACATCCATCACGGACTCCTAGTGGGCGGTAAATAGCCCGTAGTGGTAAATCGTGCGTCCAAACGCGGTATCAATGGCCGCGGTGGACGCGCGATTGCGTCTGTGTTTAGTCTGCCGCTCCCCCAATAAAGTATAGTGTGGACTTAAAAATAGAACTACATTTTGGTGAATATAATTATTGTTAATCGTAATGTACCCATATGAACTTACGCGTTATGAAGCTAGTATAGGGGAAATTAAATTAGAAGATGTTCTTATTATAGAAGGTCAAAATTTTAAAGCAATCTATAATTGTATAATAATGGACTAAAACAAATTCTTTATGTGTTCCAATTTATGTTTGATTTACGTAATGCGATCAAAAAATAGAACTTTATACACGCCACAGTATTAGTCGAATTTTAAAATACCAATACTCCGAAAACAAACCACAGTAAATTTGAAACAAAAATTGAATTTATATTCAATCATAATTTATTTAAATTAAGATTCCTAAAGACCGTTCACCATGCAACTGGTAACCCCGAACAGTTCTTACACAATAACAGCTATCGTATATCTCATTCTGCTCGCCACCTATTTCCTGTATCGAGTGTTCCCGTCGGTAAATACGATATTTCTGGTTCGATGATCCAAAGACAGAGGATATCTGCTGAGATGCTTTAACACCGATGAGTTTTATATCAAACGACATTAAACGGAAATTGCTTTAAAGTACAAGTGATTTAATGTGCAGGAGTGTGTTTTTGAAGATAAGGAAAAAAAACGTCACGTTACAACTGTAATCCTCGAAGGGGTAGGCAGAGGAATGTAGTACAGTAAGAAGTACAGTAGGAGCAGTATTAATAGTAGGAATGTAGTATGTTCTAAAAACTGTTAACATTCCTATTACTTACAAAATAAATTATTACCTAATAAAATCTCGATTAACATTTATTTTGATTATTATTACAACATAAACATAAAACGGCTGTTCGAATAACATGAATAAATAGACATTTAGAAAAAGCAGAAACTGAAAAAGCATAATATGACGTTCTTTGTGTGGACAGGCTATATTTAAATATATGAGAGCCTATGTCTGCAAATTGAATAGATAGGTCTATATGTAAATACATAGCAACCGTCTTATACAAGGCCGTACGACCCATAGACAATCGAGAACAATAGAGAATACATCCGGCATGTATATTACAGGAGGATGAACGCTGAACATGTCTAACAATAAACATTTCTCAAGTGGCTTTGTCTAGTAATGACCAGTAATCTACTGACCTAGTTGGAGAATATAAGGCATATACAAAGCTTCACATATAGATAAGGTTATCAGGATAGAATGTATATATAAACTTAAGAGGTAAAATAAAAAATAAAACAAAAAAATGTAAAATCTTAAAAAACAAACTTTGTAAGATAATTATGACCGCTATAATATCTTTATGGGTAATTGCAGATTTAAGAATAAAAAAATAGTTTTCATCACTGTTTATACCTGAGTAACTTAAACAACCCTAACGCCGAATATTGGAGATTCGTTTCTCACCTAAAGCGAATATATTAAGAGTTTCTGTGTTTGCTCTGTGTTTCACTGTTAATTGTAGGAAAGATGAAAATTTCTAGCCAGTTATATTTTCAAAGAAACATAGCTTATTAAAATTCCGCTGTTATGATTGTTACAGACTGACACACTACCCTGTGTCTAGATAATGATGGATTGCACGCACCGACACAAAAAGGAATTTCGCGTTAGTCAAAAGACAGGAAAGGCAACTTATTTACACTTAATGAACTTATACATAAAACCGAACGATTAAATTTCGTACACCCAACACTATTGGAGCTTACGATACGATCACATGTTTTCTTAAAACAAGCGACTTGCACTTCATGAATAACCCGTTCGAACACCCGGTTCGCAAAAACTCATTTTTTGTTGATACATCAAATGTAAACGCAGATACCAAACGATTTTCAACATTAAGTCATTGAACATAGGTATCTCATTAAATGCCTTCGTGAACTGCATTAGTGTTGGAAGCGACACGAAGATTTAATAGCCAAAGGGGTAACGTCCGCATCATCTTTATTAATGGCAACAAATTAAACCTTGTTTAAATCACGGCACCCGATTTTTCTCTTTCAGTTCGCAAATTAAATACACCAAATGCTACTTAAGCTACTACAGTGAATGATTAGTTACTTTCTCTATAAATTAACTAAACGGTATTTTCGACAACTGGACACGTAAACAAAACATGTATTGACAAGCATAAATTAATTAAATAGATACTAGAAAATAATAACAAATGTGTCAATTAAGAAACTTATCCACGTTTTAACTCAACAAACTTAGGTATCATAAATTTGAAATTTTTCATCATAAGAACAAGTTACAAAAATAGACTAACGCTGGCAGTTAATAAAAATCGATTGCAGTATCGAAAAGGAGTTCGAATTTTAAATTGAATACTGCGACATTTTTCGCACGGATACTTTTTGTTTTGAGTCTGTTAAATAATTAGTTTGGCGCGAAACGGGAGTGTCGCCAGTTGCATTTGACAGGTGGTGCGCGCCATAATTGCCAGGGGCACTGTACTGTAGCTAACGCTTAACGTTCGTTTGGAAATTCGATCAAAATTTGTTTGTCTCATTATAAATTCGCATAATTATTCTAAATTCATCACACTACAACACATATTGTTTTATTTCACTATCAAACATAAATATTGTTTATTATTTATATCTGAGTTATTGCGTATAAAATAGTAGTAATTTGTAACATTGTAATTTTATTTTATGTTTGTAAATGTTATTTGTCAAACATTAAATACTTTTAAAAATATTTTTTTCAGAAGTGTCTACATATTATATTCATTAATAGGTGCAACAAAAAACCGTCGATGTATCTATTAAAAATTCAAGCAAACGGGGTAACTGCGCAGTAAAGAGAGGTAAAAATTATTTTTTTTCTATCAACTCTTAATTATACCGATAGTAATATGTACCTATATATAATATAACATGTGTGAAAATTATAACGAGCGTCAACTAAAAGGAGTTTTATCTGGCGTTGTTATATAAATAATCTCTACCACTCATTTCATATGTCCCTCGAGGGTTGCTTTTAATTCTGAATTTCGTTTAGGGATGCGGTTTAAAGCTTTACCGTTAATGAAAAAGTGTTTCGCATTTAATGAAAAAGTAACAGGCTCTTTAGGACAATTCGTTAACTTAAAATAAATAAAAAAATATACATATATTTTTTACGGCTTTGCGTTTTATGAAGTTACATACAAGGACGGTCTCGCTTTGAAACATACTACGTGCGTGTTGTTATTAAACGTATAAAGTTAAATATGTTTTTAGAACATTAGTACTTTCAGGCTTTTATCGGCCACGCTGGTAAAATAATTGTACAAGGGCTGGCAATTTTTAGTTATTTTTATTTATTTCAAATATTTTCTTAATAGCTTTTATTACCGCCGTTAGATATTACGTATTTTTATTTCTTTAATTTGTTAATAAGCTTCAAATTTGTTCAGGACTTTTGAAAACCATTCAATTCGCAAAGTAAATAATAGCACGAAAATATTATAGAATAAACTGTATAATGCCGCTTAATACAAAATCCTCGAATCAATTTCCAAGTCGGACTATCTTTTTACGCGCGAAATTAATGAAAACTCATTTTTAATTTTCAAAAGCGAAATAATTTTTTCGCACCCGGCCAGTTCCATTGTGACAGTTGAAGACCGGGTGGGCAAAGATTTAAAAACGGAAGGTGACATTTAATCGTCCCCTAAAGGACAACCCTTTTATTACAGCTCTTAATGATTTCCTGGGTCGTCATTTATCATCAGCATTTATCCATTACTGGTTACTATAACAACAAGCGCTATCATTGGAAGTCAATCACGCAATGAAAGCGAAGTCAGCAATAATTTCGAATATGTTGAAGTAACTGGCCTAAAACAAGTCCTGTAAGAAATTCACATTGCAACACTTCCAATAAGATTGTTCGCCTGTGATAATAACACGTCAAGCTGCAACCATATTTTCTTATGGGAATGTACGACGAATAATGATTAAAACAAAGTTACATTCCGGTTTTTAAGAATTTCAAAAAGTTTCCGGAGGTATTTCATCGTGAATACAAATTGCGTTCGATTTCAGACGTTAGTCCTATTTTATATCTTAAATACAATACTTTTTAAATATTTATCATAAAAGAAAGTCTACTTAATATAAACAGAATAAAGACATTTAATTTGGTATTTTAAAAAAAATATATATATACCTATATTTCATTAAATAGACTGCCTCCTTGAAATTTTCGAATGTGAAATTCCTAGTAATGGTTCGGAGTTTCTAATTGTGCCCGGTGCATGGAAATTGGCTAACATCTTTTTACATAGTGGGACGTAAACGTAACTAGTAAAACATCAGAGTGTACTACACACGTCTGGCTACCTCTTCGGGATTTACACGTGTAGTATATTATGTTTTCGCAAGTTGAAAATTTTATAAGATGTGGCAGATAAAAAAATTAAACTAAAAAAAATAATCTCCGCTCACAGGGCACAAAACGTCAAATTTATCAGCTCACAACTCACAATCTCACTGACCCAACGTTAGAACAAAAAAACAGTCGACCGTATCCAAAATTTGTCTCACCGTTGCTTACGTGACCTGTCATGAACAATTCAGGTCCATTATTCATTAGATTCAAAGAACTTGACCTTTTGTTTATCAGTTTGAATAATACGATCGCCATGCCGCCTAATGTATTACGTGGATGGTTTGTATATCACGACGAGAACGGAACACAAGTTACATCTGATGTCGGTTATCCGAAATGAAATAGCTCGCTTGTTCAGTTGTATGCTCATTAGAGTCGTATTACTTTGAATAATGTTTAACGTTATTCTATAATCATTCTCATTATAAGTGGGTACCCGTATACGGCAGTTAATCTATAAGTATTGATGATGATGAAAATGGTGATGATGACGAAAATGATGATGTTACTGTATTACGTATAATTCTCATAGAATATTATGTAACTTGAACAGTAATAGTCAGAAGTCCGCTATAGAATAAACATATTTAATTTTAATTTTATTACAGACAATATTCTTACGAAAACTTATGTCGTATCGTGATCGTTAACGACTGCATGTGTGTCGACAGATATAAAAATTTACGTTAGATGACACTGTTAGTTAGTTTTTATTTATATCGAATACAATTTTATCAAGTAAAGTGCGATTGACTGATAAGTAGAATTGAGCACAATTTAAATAACATATAAAAATTATTCCTGCCATTCGAGTCCATGATTATGAATAGTAGTAATGAACAATGATTAATTTGATCTGTTCTTATAAAGAGTGTTAGTCATTAATTTGGAAGAAAGTGTAAAATTGTTACAAGATTATTTTAATTTTGTATTTATTTACTGCAAACTAGTTTTGTACTGAATATGATAACGATAAATACCTCCACAGACTTCCACAAAAGTAGGTAATATGTTTCTAAGATTGAAATGGTACTGAAGGACATAAAATATTTATTACTAATGTTTTAACAATAACCTGTTTATTAAATAAACATCGTCCAGTTACAGTTGCAGTGTGTTGAGTATTCCGTTCATTGATTTTTACTCACAAGACAGGGCGCGTTGGCGCTCATTAGGGAAGACATATGTCCAGCTGTGAACTAAGATAGGCTGATGATGATGAAGCATTCCGTTCAATAAGCAAGGTCCAAAAACAGGTCATCTGTAGGTGATATCCTTAATTAGAGAATTGTATTCTATTGTATTGAAATCTTCCTTAAATATTAGTAATAGAGTTACATATATGTATGTATATGTATTTCTATGGCTGTCATCCCAGTTTGTGCTACTACTATTAAAATATAATTAAAACATTATCCACATGTCCAAGAGATGTAAGTTTTCTCGCACTGTTTTTTACCAGTATAGCAAGTGACATTACTTTAAAAACGCATATGGTATTCAGTCATGGTCTCAGTAAAACTTACCAGCATTGGAACTATAGAGCGACGAACCGGGAAGGTGAAACCAAACTGGGGTATTACTACTGCTAAGTGACAAAACTAATATTAACCAAGAATTTTTATCTTCAACTTTTGTGTAATGTAATATTAATTCATCGTTCGTTCCTCGTGGTTCATTCTTTCGTTCATTCCTAAAACAATCTCAGAAAGTTTATTCAAACTAGATGGGTATACGGGTATGTTAACGCGTCAGCTTCGATAGCCACAAAATATAATGTATCCCATTTGACCTCCACTTATCCTTGTGCCCTCGACGGAGAGTATGGATACTAGCTCTTGTTATCTCTACTAAACCCGATATTCCAAATAATAGAGAGAAAACCCGCAAGTACGATCCTTAATAGCGTCTATGGTATGTAGGTACGTATAAAATCTTCGTACGGCTTCTCTACCAGAAACGCGTTAATAATAAATACATTCAAGCGCAGAATCATAATAGGTCCGTGCGAAAATCACATCAGTAAAAGGTTTTTCTATTATAAATCTCTCACTGATTCACTGCATGTATTCGATCGAAAATAAAAGAATAATTATTTACAGAACGAATAATAAATAAAAGCGTGAACGGAGGAATTCATTTTGTCATTCAATTACAAAAACTACAGATGAGTTGTAATCAAGTAATAAAAAATAAAAGAGCAGAGAATCTTATATAGAGAATCTTATAAATATTATGAACAATTTGTTTTCATTATTATGAATGAAAATGAAATGTGACTATCATTAAACGGTAACGATATGCATTGATAATTTAGACGTACGGACCAACAGATTGAATTTATTGAAAATTGAAGAATGTTTATAGTATAACTCGCAGAAATCAACTAGGCTTCTTGCTATGATAATGTCATAATCAGGTGTGGAAACGGTTAGCATTGGTAGGCGAAGTCGGATGGCGAGAAAGAAGCTCATTTCTTGTAAGTGCCTAGTTGATTTCTGCATGTTGTATACACATGTGGACAGGTAGTGCACGTATGCGGTTTCGTCGCACGCAGGAAATTCGTGAATGAATCTGTTACGGGGTCAAGTGTCACTTTTTTGCATTCCCACGGTAACCCGGTTAATGAAGGGTTACTATTAAAGTCTGTAAGGTTTTTTGTCCATGTTTTTGCTAAATGTGGATGTCATGTAGTGAGGTGAGAACTTTTAAAAAACTTCGCTCACCCAATTATGGAATGGGTATGGAACATGTTGAATGAAATCATTTTATAAAAAAATAATAAATAATAATCGACCCATTTGTCATTCCACTGTTGGAATATGGGTCTCCTCTCATATTGAGAGGGTCAAGG
>DWME01003811.1:0-17454 GCA_018244795.1 Parelbella ahira ahira
GGTGCGCGCCATGGATTTGAACCCAGGACCCCCGGAATGAGAGGCTGAATTCTTAACCACTAGGCTACCACTGGCTGCTGGATAGATTTCGATAATTTTTTTTCAGATTTACTCCTTAAACACTTGGTCCTTGTCTTAAAAAAATAACGATATCTTCATTTAATGTAAAGTTATAAAGCCTTTAAGAAACCACAATTTTTAACGTTTGTTTAAGATTAGAAAAGGACATTTTTGGATTCGCTATTGTTTGTTTTCTTCTCTATACATAAAATATATAGTTCATATCATAAACAACGCAGATGGATTCGTGGGTATCAGCTTACAATAAATAGATGACATGTCCACAAACGATCATCTGATTCCACACCGGACAGGAGTGCGTGCCGCGGTCGCAAAACAACTGATATACTACACATGTACAAAATATTTTTTCATTCCAAAAGGTACATTGTGGAACAAAAAAATCAAGAGAGTGGTGATCTGTATGGGGCAATACTCGCTTATAGCCGGAATACGTACAGCAAGGTAGTCACAATCGTCAACTTTGGAAACACCATGGACGGGAGGACATTACTCACCGGGTCGTGTCGCTGCATATGGTTTTTGTACGTGGCGTCCGTTATGAATCCTTTGTAGCATTTATCACACTTGTAAGCCGAGTTCATGTAGTTGAACGACGTCTTCCGGGCCTCGATCTCCTGCAGCTGTTCCTGCCTCGTCAAGTTCACTATCTTCACGTCTTTCAAATGCTGAAAATCGTTAGGATCCTGCGTGTCGCTATCATAAATCGCTTCGTTCATCTCATCTATGTCATCATCAGGGCCAGCCTCCATGTCATTCAGACCTTGATCAACAGTTCTATCGAGGGTTCGGTTACCAGTTTGATTGTTTGGTTCATCTGTGTTCACTTCCATATCTTCGTCAGCTCTGATTACCTCCTCGCATTTTATTATCACTTTGTCAAATTGACTACGACTATCTTTCAATTGCTTCTTCTTCCGTCTCCCTTTTCCACGTCTGTTTGTGTGTTTATCATCTCTTTCAACTTTTATATCCTCGAAGTCGTCGATGGCCGGCATTTCATACGTGAAGACTTCCATTTCTCTCTCCTCTATGGACAGAAATATATTTCAGTGCTCAAGGCCACTAGGTTCAAAAATAAGTACAATGTAAACTTGATTACCGAGCCCACAGATGTACGAATTCGCGATTATCCGGACAAGTAATTTTGATTAAGGTTTTAGTCTTAATCATTTCAGAAAATATGTCACCTGTTAATAACTTTTTAATAAACATTGATTATTGTGGATTATTTTATTTTTTTTGTTTTAATAACTACCTAACATTATGTCTTGTGCTGTAATATGTTCAAAAACCACTTTTCTTTACATATTCAAAAATTCGGATTTTCGATCAACACGCCTGTAATCCTCGAAGAGGTAGGCAGAAGAGTGTAGTATACTCCCACATTTTACCAGTCTCATTTACATCCCATGGAATAGCTGGTGAGCCTACTGCCATACACTGGGCCAATATACAGATTCCGAGTCACAACTTGAAATTGTAAATTAGAGACATGTCAACAATTGGTCTGGTTAATCAAGTCTTTACGATATCATTTGTTGCAATTGTGAAGCAGTCCATAGTGCAGGACACTATACTTGCACTCCCATGAGTTCTGCACCATGTTTCTTCCTTACCTTTTATAGGCAACTCCTCATGTTTACAGGAAATGGTTGGTATAGTGGTGTTAACAGTATATGGTAGGATCAGTTCGTGCACCTCTCTGTTCAACGATCGTAAGTAATCCATTGACAACTGGAAAATGAATCAATTGATTAATTTAATATAACATATTATGGCACTTGTATATGTTCAAACTGGTAGGCTGAGGAGTGTAGTATATGCCAATTATTCAACAGTCATATTCAGTTCCTAATATTTAATAGTGGATGAGTTTACTGCCGTACATATATTTAGTTCGATATGTATGATATAAATGTATGAAGAGGGTGACAAGAAGTCACCTCAGTGCTGTGAGGACAGAGGTGTTTGATAACAAGTTCCCTTTGTCTACAAAAGACTATTTAAATGAACTAAAGGTCTGTTGCAAGTGCAATCAACACCTGCTCCACTCTTACCCTTCAAATTTATTTTTACAAAAGCACTGTAAATAATTTTATAAATATGAATTGATAAACATCCTCACCTCACTCTGCTCATTGAGGCAATATTTGAGCAGGTCCTGTGAGTTACAGCATTTCTCCTTGAAGGTGATACACTTGAGCAGCAAGGTGCTACAATAGCTGCATATATGCTGTGGCAGGCCATCTCTCACTGATACCTATAAGAGACAGATCCTCATTTATCTATTCCTGTCATCAGCATTGCTGAGTTGAGAAGTAAAGTCATATTTATCTTGACTGGGCATACAAGTGAAGGATGACAGTGCAAAATTTGTTTCGCTGCCTATATTACTGCCTGTTGGTATCCTTCCAGGATTCCCACAAAACTTTCGATATATTATTTATGTTAACATAACATAATGTCTGTAGTTCACGAAAGGGTAGGCAGAGGAGTGTAGAACACCCCCACATTTTAATCAGTTAGATTTAAGTCCTGCAGCATAGGGTGGTGAGCCTATTGTCCTTGTAGCTCAGGACCAGAATAAGAGCTACGGTATCTCCTGCCTGTCGTAAAAGGCGACTAAAAGGAGGTTTCCGGGGTTGCGAACGGCTAGAGTGGGAGCTTGAAACGTTAAGGTAGCGATCCCAGGAAGGACAACGGTATGTGTAGCCGCATATCGTCGTGGAAATCGGGGGGAATATGAAGAGGCGCCCGTCGGGGCGTTGCTCGAGAAGGACACTGGTGAGTTCAATTGGAGATCCCAGAGCCCTCCTTCTAGCGCCGAGGATGGAAGCCGAGGGGGTTTTAGTGTGGTAAAAGTCCCACCTTACCTGGTATTACTCACATGGTACTGGGTACCTTTTGAAGGTTTTCTCCTCGTGAAAAAAAAGGTGGTGAGCCTAGTGTTATGCACCGAACACAGATCCAGAAATTACTAAATTAGAAAAATCCAATAGTACCCGACCCGGTATTTGAACCCTGGACTTCCCGATCTGCAGTCAAGCTAGCAACTACTCAATCAAAGGGGCAGTCAATCTTCCAACCACCAGCTAGCACGCTGCAGTCGAGATTGTAATTGAACAGAGTGTTCAGTGCTCCAAAGGTCTTGAGCATGGGTGTTTCAATACCAAGGCTGCAAAGTGGAATTCTTAATTTGTGCATTTTCCTTTGCCAGTAATTGTTCAGAATAAATCACTAACCTTTTTATTATTGCACCTTTGGACACAGGTCTATTTCGGCAGGAAAGGGATTAAGAGCATTATGTTCCACACTGGCTGAGTGTAATACCATTAAAATAGTAATACAATTAAAAACAAAATGTGAGACATAAAAAAATGTATCATCACATCTGTAATCCCTAAGGAAGTAGGCAGAGAAATGTTTATATCCCAGTATTAAATAGAGGTTGAGCCTATTGGCATTTGAATCACTACTTAAAAATTTCTAAGTAGAAATTGTCCAATATTAATCATTCCGAAAATCGAAGTCAGGATATCTCAACCAGCAGCCGCGCTTGCAACCACTTGACCAAACTTACATAAACATAAGGCAGATACGATGTAAAAAATTAATGTTTTTTGAATTTTAAAAATCACACATTACAAACTGCATTCGTGTTGCTTTATTTTAAGTTTACTGACATATTAATTACTTCACATGTAAAATAAAAAAATGTTGTGCTTAAAATAGTAAACACTTACCTGACTACCCGTTAAGATCTCATAAGCTTGGAAAAGTTGATGTTTAGAAAAACTATACAACTTTATGTTATCTGTCGCCAAACACACGCGGCACGCTAGCAGGTCATCCATATTTCAGTCTTTATTCAATATATCATAACACAAAACTGTCATCTAATAGTATAAACAGAATTCCTGCACACAAACAACTTATTATTATTCCTCTAAATGACAATTGGGATACAGAGCAATTGAATGGCAGAGGCGGTTTAGTTCAATTCCCACATCGATTCAGGTCGTATTCGCCACGCCCACGGTTAAATAAAATTTAATTTATATCTTGTTTGTCCCTAAGCTACAACAGGTTGCTTCATAATGGCAATTGTACTTAAATTTTCCACTTTGACAGTATTTTAGTTATGAATACTTTATTGATCAGTATGTAAACTTGTACACTACTCTGTCTATGAACATGGGAATGTGTTTTACTTGGTTTTAAGTTTTAGGTAGACAGATGTCATACGCGACATCTCGACTTTGTCGGTGATGATCTTACATCCTGCCTAACAGATGGCGCTGTTAATTACATAGTATTTTCATTCGTTTCCCACAATAAACAATTCTATAGTAAATAAGGTATTAATTATTATTAAATGCTTTATACTGCGACGTTAAGTTTTTATAGACTGATGCCTATATATATGGCATTTTTGTTATGACAACTGGACAATTAATGGTTTTAATATAAAAAACATCCAGCTATTTGATTTATAAAAAAAAAATTATGTGCTCGAGAATAGTATGTGTTAGTTGAAAGCTCAATCCCGCCAGTATGCCACACTGCACAGAGAACGTATTTCCGATCGAATAAATGAATATTCTATAATCTGTGGTATGGCCTAGGGATGCACATTATTATTATCTAGATTTCTGGACAAACATTACTCATTCGTAATTAGTTTGTATAATTTATTTTGCATTATTTTTCAGTAAGTTGTTACTTTGCAATTAATTAATTGCAAACTTTTGTGTTAATTTCTTGAAATAAAAATAATGATAATAAGCAGTTTAAATTTCTAATAAATGTGATAGGAAAGCAACAGAATTTTTATCATGCGCGCGCACACCGTAATTTTTTATATTACTTTATTGCTACTACACGCATGCGCGTTATGTCTAACTGCTTTTTTAAAGTGTAATAAGATAATTATGTACACTACACGATATTTTTTCCGATATAAGTACATATTTTTTTACAAAAATAACAATGTGTGACTAATAACGATAACGTGTATTTTTATAAATGGTAAGTGTATCAATTCCAGATAATGCAGTATATTTTATTACTGCAATAAATTATTTTCATTTTTGTAGTTTATACCTATTGATAAACTGGACACTTGTGTATCTAAAGAATTAGAATATATTTTTCACCATGGGTTTCCTTAAGTACGTAAGTTTACGTACACAAACAAGGCTTTTTACTAGGTTAAAACGTAACATCACGCCTGTAATCCCCGAACGGGTAGACAGAGGACTGTAGTAAACTTTCACGTTTAACCAGTTACGTTTACGTCCCGTGGAATGGGCGGAGAGCCTATCGCCATACGTTGGATACAAATCCAGACTCCGAGTCGCGTTAGTAAAAATTCTAAGTTAGAAAAATTCAATAGTACCCAACCTGGGATTTGAATCTCGCACCTCCCGATCGACAGTCGCGCTTGTAACTACTCGACCAACGAGGCAGTGTACTAGGTTCTTTTCTATATTGGGGTTAATATACGATTCTACGTTTGCCAACTCACGGTCTCCACTCCAGAACACGTTTGCTCCAGCGGCTATCGGTTCTGCGACAGATGTGACCAGCCCACTGCCACCTAAACTTCCTAATCCTTTGGGCTATGTCGATCACTTTTGTTTTCTCTAGGATCGCCTCATTTCTGATGCGATCCTTCAGAGAGACGCCGAGCATAGCCCTTACCACAGTTCGCTGAGCCACTGATGAGGTGGAAGAACGATATTCGCAAAGTGGCTGGCAGTAGTTGGATGCGAAGAGCTGAAGATCGAGCTCATTGGCATGCTATTGGAGAGGTCTATGTCCAGAAGTGGACGGGAGTAGGCTTCTTCTTAGCGTGTCGATGACAAACACATTTTAAGTCCCTAAATGGTTTTAGCCCAGAATTTCGCTAATGTTTTTTTAATTTTTTTTAATTTTTGGGAGTAGGCTGATAATGATAATGATGATGATAATACCATTCTACATAAAAAGTAAACAAGTGATCTTAAAATAAGGAGACATTTAATCATCACACCCGGAAAAATAGTTTGTAACAGAACAGATATTGTATTTCAAGAAATATTTAAAACGTTATTTTAATAATTCGATAAGAAGATTTTCATAACTGTGTTATATCAAAAAATACCAGGACAAATTAACTGTCGCGTTATATTTTATTTTAAAATACCTATAATGGTTACTTCATATTAAAATCTTTATACGAATATCAATGAAGTAAAATTAGTCAGTTGGCGTCCATAATTTTTATATAAACTAAATAGACAATTTTTTCTATTTTTGTTTTAATTGTATATCGATACATGATGTCGTAAGTACATCACTACCAACACCACAGTGCAATGCAAACCAACCGCGCCATAGATAATAAAATTACAACAGATATTGTCATGGCGCTCGTCGCATAGAAAAATAAACGCCATTTTGTATCAGTTCTTTGGTGTAATCAGTTAGTAATCTGTATTATAGAACATGTTTTACTGTTCTTTCGTCAGCATCCACTACATAATCTGTGAATGTGGGGATACATTTCCCACTGAGGAAGCATTGAAGGAGCATTTGGAGAAAGATCATCACCAGCAGAAATTAAAACTCAAAAATGAATATAAATGTGAAACTGTGAGTTAAATAATTGAACGGTAGCCTCTATACATATAGCGACATCGACGTTCCGTCTACGAACTTTTCTAAAAAATAAGTTTTAAATTTTCGTTATAATATTATTATGAAGCGTAATAATTATCTGTAAAAAGGGTTAAAAATCACCAAAGTATCGACTATACCTATATTTATAAAAAGGATGGATAGGATAGGATAGGAGGATAAATAGGAGGTCTAACTAATAATTGTTTTTTTATATTCTCAAGCCCGGCAAAGCCGGTGGCCTAGATTTAATTATTTCCGACGTTATAAGATGTGGTCTAATGAACCATTATATTTTGTTTACGCAATGAGCCTTCTAAATTCAAACCTGGTTATGTTTCGTGGTCGTCCGTTGTGCCTAATTCGATGGGTATTTAGTACAATTACGTTTAACAATATTGCAATTTCGTTCTGCGTATTTTTATATCCTCACCAAAACATTTGTAACCCCAGTGGTGTCGCCGACGCATGGCTCAGATCCATTTGTTGCTGTACCTACATCACTTACCTGAAGATTATTTTTAATGTATCATGTCAGTAGCAACCTGATGGATCCTACTGTCTAAAAACTTTAATGCAGAAAATTAATTCTTGAAATTGGTCACAAATGTTACCTCACTTTTGAGTACTAATTGAAATACTCCTTTTTAATATATCTAGATAACTATGAATTAGAACATGAGTACCAAATGCTACACCAAAGGCTGTTTGCTCTTTGTCTCTAGTATATAAATTATTTAACTAATTTTAAATTTATTTTCCCACTAACTGAAGGTATGACCCTGTTTTGACCAATATACTCTGAAAAAACCATTTAATATCCATAAATTGACTGTGACCTCTATAATTGAAAATGATGTTGAATATCCTATTTCAGTGTGAGAAGGTATTTGCAACAGAGAAGGCCTGTGTGGTACACCAGCGAGTGCACACCACTCCCCGCACACCACGGATTAAGGAGCCTCGGGAGAAGGAGAAGAAGCCGGCCAAGAAGTACTACAACATAAAGAATATTGTGTGCGAAGTCTGCGGAAAGAGATATGCTGTAAGTTGTGGTCACATTACTGTTATAAAAGTCACATATAAAATGGTTTCTCTTTTACATTTAAGTGTTTACATATCTGTTATAAATTTGGGTGTATATGTAAGTTACCTGATTTGTCTGATCTGACATCTTATTGTCATGTATATCAAGCATACTCAGAGCTGGAAGCAGAAGAAATTGTATCATTAAAACTTTGGTAATGTTTCTTACAAGTCCATGTAAAATACTTTTAACCAAACTGTTCACTTATTGACCAAATTGTATGTAATTTGCTAGTGAGTGTTGTCAGCATACTAACTAGGAAAAAAAATTTTTGAAATACCTTTTTTTATGAAATCTATCAAGTAAGGAAATGTGAGATGAATAATGGGTATTGTATGGAGCTCTCATTTGCTGTATAAATAAAGCCAGAGACACAACCTAGCATTGAAATTACTGTTCTATGGAAATTTTGTAAGCCTTCTGTATAAGGTACATTCTATGTAGAATATAAGTCCTATTCACATCCTTAATTTTTTAAGTATGTTATAAATTTATTATTACATAATCCATTTACATAAACAGTTTACTAACCCACACTGAGCGAGTGTGGCATAACTCTTTTCATTCTGAAAGGAGACATGTGTTCAAAAATGAAATGTTAAATATTTTGGTAATAACCATTTTGACATTTCTACCTACTGAATGAGACACACCTAAACATAAACTTCTTACATCATATAAATTATCCAAGGTATATGACTTACATTTCATTAATAGGTCCCAGACATTATTTGTATACTCTCACTAAGCTCTGATCACTCTAACCTCTCCTGATAAAAATGTTTGTGGCAAAAAGTTAAACAGTTTATTTAATTTAAAAAAGTGTATACATATTCATTTACTTGTAATATAATTGCTTGCATGATAATGTGTTCACTAACAATGTAATTCCTAAGTGTTATCCAACACACCATGGAACAAAATATTTGAATCAATTGAATTATTTGCAGTCAAATGCGGCTCTGGGATACCATCAACGGGTACACACAGGGGAGAGACCCTACCAGTGCACAGAATGCCCCAAGAGCTTTACCATGCCACTGTTTCTTCAGGTAAATTGTAATTTGTTTTAATCGTACATAATTAAAGCATCTTTACAATGCCTTAAATTCAGAGTTGAAACACTATAGTTGTAATCTACTGTTCTCTTGATCTGTTTTTAGATCCACATGAGGACCCACACCGGCGAGAGGCCCTATGAGTGCCCACACTGTCCCAAGGCCTTCAGCAATAAGGCTGCCCTACTAAGACACGATCGGGTGTGTATTGTTATAGAAACCATATTGCATTGTCTACATGTAATGAACTTGCATACACTGCTTATGTAAGTGGCTGTAAAATTTGCCTAATGTTAAAAAATTGATTTATGATTAATTTTGATACTTCTGAAATGCTAGTGAATCTAGTTTTTTGGAGGCTAGCGAAAAGATCTCTGAAGTTTTGGTTCCTAGTTTACAGTTCATCTTCAGCTGGTCTAAGCCTACTGCTGGACATAAGTCTCCCTTGTAGAGTTTTTTCCCAGAATCCCCACACTACTCATGTGATTTGGTGGTCATTGAGCATGGCTACACTGCAGCCTGTTGGTGCTCAAGGCATGTAGCCCTGCATATGCAGGTCGCGCCATGCCGCGATCTGCTGTGTAATCAGTGATATTGAAATAAGTTGTAATATCCAAATTGTCCTATCCTCAGGTGCATACAGGTTTGAAGCCATATGAGTGTCCAAAGTGCGGCAAATTCTTCACCCAGTCCAACTCTATGAAGCTGCATGTCAGGACCGTGCACTTAAAGATGCCGGCTCCATATAAGAGCAAGAACAGACGGAACAAGCAGGCCATTAAGAATCGTGAGTACTTTTTTAATATAACCTGACTTGTTTCTTTGGATTGTGACTGCTATTGTTTGTGATATACTCGGGGAAGCTGGTGTTGGTTTAATAGTTATTGTCATTAACCATCTCTAGCTAGCTGGATTATATGAGTTCTATCTAGTGGCAATCAAGGGCTGGCAATATTTCTGGTAGATTCTTATTGGCATTAGTATGTTGTTTAATTGGTATGGATAAAAGGGCTTTTGCAACAAATTTTGCACTGGAAAGCTTAAAAATTGTTATAACCCCAAAGCCATCCTACCCCAATGAAGATATCGACGTTTCAACCAAATGTTGTTGATATTTCGACTTATATGGACTTTTGTATTAACGGGTACTTGACGTCCGCTTTTTGAATTAACGGTTTTTTTTAATACCAACGGTGATTTCCTATCGTGTTGTTATTTAGTGCCGATTCTAACGCTGTTTTCTTTAACGCTAACAAAAGACGTGAAGAAGCAGCACAGCTTGACAGATTATACAGGTGAGTGTAAAATTCCTCTCATCTAGCAAATGCCCATCATCGACTACATATTTTTATAACACTTTCGTAATACTGAGTTTTCATAATACTCTCGAGGCATAAACATTATTGGGATTGACAAAAAGGATTAAAATAATTTTTCGCGTGACGGTATTAGATTTGACCTTTGAACTCCTAATTATTAATACAATTGAACTCCTTACTGAGTTGAATTGCACTTACCAGGATCGGGGCTGATTACTTAACAGTAGGACTTTACCGCTTATACAACACAAAATAATATTTCGAAAATATTCATGTAAGTCTCATAGATAGTACACCTACTCATTTGAAAACACCGACGAAACTATTATGTAAAAAGAGTACAAAGTGACAAATAAAATTTTATTAGCACAAATCAAAAAAAATACAAGGCGGTAAGGGGACGTGTGTTTCCTATGCAGACCGTACTTGTGAGGGGGGCGGGGAGAGTACATTTGCTTTTTTGTATACTGTACATGATGTTTCCACACTTGATTTTGTAAGTCATTGATCATTCAATTCAATTCCATATATTCATATACATATGTACGAATGAGTGATTTTATGCTAACATTAACCCTTTGTTATATGCCGACTAAAGATGCCGAGGGGGAGCACGACGACTTCGGAACGTTCACAGGTCAGTGATATAGTCACAGTTTTGATACAGAATACTTATATAATATAACGTATGCTATTACACCAGGTTCCCTTGGCGATATGTTTTTTATTGTAGTGAAGTAAAACGCTGCAGGTATAAACTAAAACTCAGAAGAGTTTGTATCTTTTCTTTATCGTTGGCTTTCTTTTATGCTTACAAAAGACGGAGACAAGGAGGACGAGTTTGTCTCGTTTCAAGGTCAGTACATTATTGATTTTGTCCTAATTACGCCAACATCCGTAATTTTGCAAGTAAGGAGTATATCTAGTTTCTACCTCATGTTCAGTGATGTCCGGTGTACACCCGATTAACTTTGCTGTTATCTGCCCGTATGCGGGAATTGATAAAGTAAATAACTTTTGGTTTCTTCGAAGATAAGTTCTGGTCGCGGTGGGCACTTAAGCGGGCATCCATCAATTACGTGAAGTGATTTTAAAGTTTTCGAAAGCCCGCTCACTCCTCCACCCTGGTGAGATTTCGTGAGATTTTGCTCAACCCCCTCTCCTCTCCACTCTCACACGAGATTTTTTAAAATTATGTATCTCGTAAATGTATCCTCTGATTCATTCTAAAAAGAAAAAATAATAATTTGCTTGAGTAAATAGACCAGAATTACAGTGAACAGTAAATAAAAATATAATTTAAATCGTTACATAAGATTAAATAATATTTTCTTGCAATCTTACTTTTTTTAGCAAAAGCAATTTACATGATATTCGCGAGATCCCCCTCTCTCTAAAGTAAAATTAGATGAGATTCGACTTGAGCCCCTTCCCCCTTGAACAACTCACATATTTAATTAATGGAGGCCCCCTAATAGTACGCTGCCTGTGAGTTTTGTACTATTTTGAAAGCACCTGCAAGTCTCATTCTGTAATTCACTTAATATATGTTCCCCGCTTCGATACTCACTGTATTTTGACCATGTTTCTATTTTTGTTCACGCCTCTAAAAGACGCCGCCAACAAGGAGGATGATGCCCCCATTTTCAGAGGTCAGTAAATTGTATTACTAATGGGGTTACATGTAGTATGATTTAGTGTGTGTGGTAGGGATTTACCACGATGACTGTTCCTGACTCTACTCTTGAATCCTCCTAAACCTTACACGATTGTTTACTTCTGCAAAATATATATGGAGTGAAAAAAAATATTTGTATGTATTATTTGTTACCAAAAGAACTTATTATCATGAGTTTTTTTTAATGTAAATATTTCGCTATAACCATATAACCGAGTGTATATTTGAAGGTTTGTTAGTATTGGGGTTATAGTTTTGTTCCAGTCGAGCCTGGGCCAGGGTTCTGTACAGCACAATAACAAGATATCGCTCAGGCACCATTAATCCTGATCGAGTCCTGTTGACGCTGCTAACTCTCCCCCCTCATTTGTGTCACAGAGATGGAGGTGCAGGTGCGCGTGCAGTCGGCGATGGTGGACCGGGAGATCAAGTCTGAAATCGAGGTGATGGACGACTCGGAGACCTACGTGTTCCAGGACGGGAATATGTATGAAGAGGGCTCCGAGTTCTACCAGGAGGTGAGTTATGTCTTCTGTATTTCTGACTAGCGTCGGTTTGTTGGCTTTTCTTATGAATCATATTAAGAGTGACAATGAGGTGACTGTTGAATGGTCTGTTAGTTTATTTGGCAACCTACTGAAACACATGTTATGTATTTGGCTAATTTGTTCAATGGGTTTAAGTCTACTTAAATAAAAATAATTTTATAATCAATACTTCTGATAAGATTTTGTAAAAGTGGCAATCAGCTGTCTACATATAACATCATCACCTTATTTCCAAACTCGTAATTATGTGATTCACATAAATTATATTAAATGACACGACTTAAGATGCCTCCTAATAAAAAAAAAATTAATCCCTACAGGTGGAAATTGGTCATCCAGAAATAACCATGTATGAGGTTGAGGAGCAGGAGAACTCAGAAATCCTGTACAAGGTTGAGGACCTGAAAGGGGAAATACTGTATGAAGTGGAAGACCAGAAGGGGGAAATTCTGTACCAGGACGGGCAGAGGGCAGAGATCCTGTATGAGGATGGGCAGACAGCAGAAATATTATATGAAGGGGATGATAGATCAGATGTTCACTATGAGGAGGTGTATGAGGAAGCCATTTAATTGGCTACTCTAAGTGATAAGGCTTGCTATGTTGAAATATGGAACAGTTATGCTCCTAATATAGACTTGCCTAAGGTAAACAGCATGCATCCAACTTCACTGTTGCGTAACAGAAGACATGGCTTGCAACAGGGCTTCCAAAGTATGTGGCTTTGTAATCATGGAGTTTTTATTAATTTAATTTAATGCTATTTAACATTGTTGTTTTGAGGGAAGTGATTGTGGTGTGTTCATGTTTGTGAGTAGCGTGGATTGAAAGGAATTGTCTGACATTGATAGATGACTCCATGTCCATTCTCAATGTGTGTTTCTTTTGTTTATCTGAGTATGGGGCTGAGGGGGAGACAGGAGTCTATCGGCAGAGATATGCATTATTATTTGAGTTTACACTTCAATATAACCAGCACTTTATCACTTTGCCACTGTTGTCCTATTAATACTTGTATACTGAAGACATTTTATGTTGCTCAAAAATGAGTCCATTTCCAACTGGTCTCATTGACCTATGGAACCATAATATTATAAATACTAATGAATACTATATGATAGCGGTATTATATCACACTCTGCCAAAATTTAAAAAATATTAAATTATTGTTCACCATAAATGTCTGGGCGGGGATTGTATGATGGATACAACTCCTGTTGAAACATGATTTTTATTGATTCAGTTTGTGCGGGTAGTTATGTATATACGGTTTTAGTATGATATTGTCTTCATTTCAATGTAAGCGCGTGAGGACTGCTTACTCTGTAATATAATGTAATGAAATACTTGAGCATTTTTAACTTAAATCTCAAAATGATTTACACCAAATTGTATTTATCAATGTAGTTGTAATAAACGAAAGAAATGAAATATTTGTTTTATTGTAAGATGTTGATGAACATATTATTACATGTAAATAGGACCCTGTTTCGAAGTTGCCATCAAAGTATTCAGTGCTTCGGTCACATCCATTGTGCAGAGCAGCGTTTTGACGTTGATCATTGTCGAACACTACAAGACTAGCAATATGTTAACTGCGATGCTATTATTACAAGTTGTGTTACTGATTATATATATAAAAGAAAGTCGTGTTGGTTGCATTATTTATAACTCCAGAACGGCTGAACCGGCTGAAAATTGGTGGGGAGGTAGCTTAGAACCAGGAGACGGACATAGGATACTTTTTATCCCGTTCGACCGCGTTCCCGTGTGACGTGAGAAGTCACTGTAAAACGTGGTATAACAAAAACGCGTCTGACATGGATTAACAAAACGTAAATTACAACTAGATAATTAGAAAACTAAAGAATGTCTATATATTTAAAACAAAGTCGTGTTAGATAAAAACCACTTTTAACTCAAGAACGGCTGGGTGAATTTTTATGATTTTTGTGTTTATTAATTTGTCTTCGTCCGGAATAGAATAATAACTATTCATATATCAAAAAAATAATTCAAAGAAAGGGAAAAATATTTTACAAATAATTAAGAAAAAAAGCAACAATCGTCAAATAGAATGTTATCAATTTCACCAACCAAGGAAAAAGATCAATAAAGGTTACCGGTGGAATTGTTTGTTTGATGAAATTATTCTATGTACAAATATAATCTTTGGTTTTGAGCGCGTATTAGTTCCGTAAAACAATGCTGCGATCGAGAAGATGTATTAAATGTTTCCCAGTGAAGCCATAATGCTATTAGACATTGTTAGGCGGTACGAAGTTCGCCGGGTCAGCTAGTAATAATTATAAACTATTTCAAACCTATGTTATAAATTTCGTTGTATTTATTGCAACACCCCCACCCCAACACTGATAGTTCTGTAGGTGTCATGGTTGACTGTCTTAAACCGAGTTTTATCTGTTTTGCATTTTAAAAGGGTTGTAATCGTCGTGGACAATTCTTAATCTATATTTTATTCTAAAATTATGCGTGAAGTGGCTGGCGTGTGCGCGTGGGGGTAGGTATGTGCATTAATTCTGAAAATGGTAAAGTAGTAAATAAAACATTGCTTATGTAATAAACTTACACGTTTATTATCTACGTACAGGATTCGGTGTTTTATTTAACAAAAAAACTTTCAAAAAAGGCGTTTTCTACAGCCCACTCATTATTACAATTACATTTAAACTGAACTAAACATTATATTTATCAATTGTTCTAAAATTACGACTAGATCACGATAAAAAAAAGTTACGGCCGATATTTTTATTTAAATACACTTTTACTAATATATTACGTAACGAACGTAGCTCAGGGATTCAAAATTATCTATTTGTAAGCAAATGGCTGCGTACGTAAGTAACGTAATGGCTCAGAGATAAAAGAACTTAAGTTCATTTTATAAAAAAAATACCTAAGTTGTTTTAGATGCTGGCCGGTTATATTTAATATATAAATAGCTTAGGCACACAGATCGAATTAATTCTCTATCTGTGACTCAGAAATAAATAATACGTGAAGCCCCCTAAACGCTTATTTCTATTGAAATTCTAAATTTAATTTAAATACAAATAAACTACTGATGTGTTCGAATATTGCTTTAAATTCCCTTTAAAATTAATATTGCACCTAATTTTTATTTTTACAAAAACGAAAGATTAAATATTTTAAACCAAAAAATCATTTTGTAGTTAATTCTAAGTAGCGTTCATATCACTAACACAATTTATTGCTTAATATTAAACATTACGTCTACATAATTATAATAAGTATAATAAATTCATTTATATGGATGTCACGGTTCGAAAACAATGCAAACTTATTAACTTAATCTAAGCGCCATGTTTTTAAATAGGTATATATTACAGAAAAGTGCATAGATATATACAAAAATGTAAAATTAAGTAGTGATTATAGATCGCAGATGTCTTCAATTTCGACTGAAAGCCTGATACGGTATTTATATTTCGCAGTTCTTTCAAAAATTAGTTGTCCAAAAGGTTCTGAAATTGCGTAATTCACATTCGGACAGGTACGACACATTAAACGAAAAATGCCTTCTATGTGCTTACTATACAATTCGATTAAGGCCCAAAATTACTTATGAAATAACTTTTGACTAGTAAGTACTTCACAATGGTCTTAGGAATAGGAAAATAATTATTGAAACAATATTTCTGTCTTTTCCGCCATTTTTAAATATTGTCAGCGTTTACGCTTAGGCACAATTCCTACTGGGACAGAATCGAAAGCGACGCGTCGCACCGTGAAATATACTCGTACTTTTACTTTAATAGCATATTGAGTTATATTTCAATTAATTAACGTGCAAATTTGTATTCTGAAAATTGACAAGGCAGTTATACATTTTATTCGAGATTGACAAGCGAATACGCTTGTCGACACCGCACTTTAGTTTCTGCGTACAAAAAATGTGTACTCTACATTAGTTAAGGGAAATAGAACTCAATATGCTCTTAGAGTCGAAGTGACGCATTGCTTGGAGCTTCAAATCGAATTGAGCATTCTGTTCAATGTTTAATTGTTGAAGTATTATTGTAGATTAAAACATGCCACCAAAATTTCCAATAAGAAAACTGCAGTAATATGCTTTTGGATTGTTTGTGTTGTCAGTATTTTAAGGTGTTTTATAACGTATGTATAAACGTATATAAATGTTCAATCCCCGTGGCGCTATCTTTTACCCAAGTTTAAACAACCGAATTTAAATTTGTCTATGAAACTTCCACATTCATCTTGTCATAGAGTTATTATATATAAAGTAGGCAAGCCAACCTAGAATGTGTCCATTGAAAAAAAAGAGAAAGCAAATGAGGCTACCTATCTGTCTTTCTACTCGCGCACGCGTAGGTAGCGCTAGCGTGAGTTTATTATTTGGAAAACGAGCTGTACTTTTGCTGCGCATGCGACAGTAGTGAGACAGAGAGATATAGATCTGGATCGTCTCTCTCTTTCTACCCGTCGTATGTCTCCCTGATGAGCGACCCATTTCTCATTCCACTGTTGGAGTATGGATCTCCTCTCATATTGAGAGGGTTAAGGCCATAGTCTACCACGCTGGCTAAGTGCGGGTTGGCAGACTTCCTACTCTATTTATAATAATTCTATGCATCTTGCACAAAGTACTCCCCAACCATCAGCTGTTGGCATAGTACGTTTGATCTATTTGCAGTTTGTGATACGTTTCGTTCAGTTTTGTGCGGAATAAATTACATCTAATAACAAATATTATTTGCTACACGATTAAATATACGTTACAAAGAACACTGTGTTTATTACTATTGTGCGGATTATCTTTTTATAAATATAAATAGAAAATATTCGTTATTTTACATTAGATGGTCCGTCACGTATTATCGGAAATAAGCATTTAGAAAGATTCGGCTAGTTTCGGCCAGGTAGTGCTCTCTTTCATTAATTTTTTATATTATGTTGTTCAATGATATCAGGATTTGTTTTGATAAAAATGTGAATTGTATGACAGCGTAAATTCAAA
>DWME01003812.1:0-17454 GCA_018244795.1 Parelbella ahira ahira
TTTACGCTATTTTTTAAGATATGTACACTGGTACATATGAAATTCAAAAATATTTACATCGTTGCAAAACAGTTACTGTGAGCCACCTCCCTATCTAAAAGCCATTAGATATACCTACGTATAAACTATTCACTAGTTATTAAGTTTAGGTAAAATGTTTGTTAGTGAATAACACAGAAAACTTCTTTGCACTATTCACGTTTTTGTTAAAGCATATATATAGTGATTTCGTCCAAAAGTACTCCATAATTAAAGCATGTGTAAGGTACACAAAAAAGCAAATAAAAAATGCATTATCACGTCCCCAGTACTCTTGCGGGAAGACAAAGACAAATGTTGTGGTTATATGTAGGGCTGCCAACTTGTTACTATTTGTTGAGTTGGGCGTGACAATGAAAACGATAAATTATTGAAGTTGTGATACTTCTAAATACCTGATGAATCATACGTCGCAAATCTTTTTCTGATGCCTATATACATATGTATGTATTTAAATCATAATAATGATAAACAATGTAATAATCGTCCCATTTGTCATTCCACTGTTGGAATATGGGTCTCCTCTCATATTGAGAGGGTTAAGGAAGTAGTCTTCCACGCTGGCCAAATGCGGGTTGGCAGACGTCACACGCCTTAGATTTTTTTTTTCTTGTAAATTCTAAGGTGTGCAGGTTTCCTCACGATGTTTTCCTTCACCGTTAGCAAGTGATAATTATTTAATTTTAAAACGCACTTTTGTAAAGAGGTGCACGCCATGGATTTGAACCCAGCACCCCCGGAGTGTGAGGCTGAATTCTTAACCATTTGGCTATCACTGCTATATATCATATTATACAATAGTTTTTACTTAGCTCAGAATACTGATACTCAACTCCAGTGTGAAAACTTTTTTGAATCAATGTTATTCAATTTCATTAGTAATAACACTGATTAGTCAGTTATAGTCATTATTAGTAATTATTTCATACCAAATGTTTTAAAATATTTAAATGTATATAATTACAATAATTTTAAATTTAGATTTATCAGGTATGCTGATAGAGAAGATAATTTTTTTTGCTGCATATGGTCTAAAGTTATTCAGATGAAGTATACCTACCTATGGTAACACAAAGTTGGAAAAAAACATCACGTCACGAGATTAATAAAATTCTAATCTAATTTAGCTTTATCCATGTATTATTTGTGATAGATAGTTTATTAACATTTCAATGCAATATCCTACAACTGTACAACCCTGTGCACTAACTCATCGCCATCTCGTTACGTATTGTGGCTACGATGCCCAACTTATTTTCTAGTATAATATGAAATATTGTCAACGGGAATGCAAATTCGTTTTGTTTATAACAAGAATCTGTGCTGTTTATTAAGAAAATACTAAAATCAAATGTGCGCAAAATAAATGCAGTGAACAAAAAAATTATGTTAAGAAATATCGTTAGTATCTACATTAATTGAACAGTTTACAGTATTGGGGGTAATGCAGAATATTGTACAATCAACGTGATTTAACCGCGATAATCTAATGGCTTAGTATTTCAGCTTAGTTCCAGGCGTCTGGGGTTCAAATCCTGGTTTACACCTCTGACTGTACATAATCAAAGATAGGTTATAATCTAAATTATCTTTTATTCATACAAAGTCATGACTACATCGAATTGGAGATCAAATTGGGTAAAGTATAAAATATATCGCCCGCATTAAACAGCGATCAATGTACAAGAAATGTAAGTAATACACACACACATACAACATTACATATATATAAATTGCAAAATTATGGAACGCTTTAACCAAGTTCTCCATTAACAGAGGACCTATATGAAGTTATGAACCAGTTAATTATACATGTCACCAGTATATTACTCACTTGCATATAAATTTGCCGTTCCTCTGCAGAATTCAATGACAAATGTACTCCCATTCATTCAACTACAGCTATACTCGTGTAAATTAGAAGCTTTATCTTGTAAATCTTATGTATGGCAACTTGGGAGTTGTGCGAGTACTGTTATATTAGACATATAGGTACCTTGTATAATAGAATCATAAGCTTATTTGTGTGTTTCGTGTGTATGTGTGTTGTGTGCATGCGCGAGTATGCGCGCGCTTGCGTGTACATGTCGGTGCGCGTGGGTGTGTGTGGGCGTTAGCGTGCGCGTGTGCGTGCGCGTGTGCGTGCACGTGTGCGTGCGCGTGTGCGTGCGCGTGTGCGTGCGCGTGTGCGTGCGCGTGTGCGTGCGCGTGTGCGTGCGCGTGTGCGTGTACGTGCGCGTGTGCGTGTGTGTGTGCGTGCGCGTGTGTGAGGGCGTGAGAGTATGCGTGCAAGCCATAAAGATGTACCTACTGACAAACTGCTTCGTAGTGAATTAGCAGAGATATCGGCTAGAAATAAGTAGTTAATACAGTATGATTCAAATATTTCAAATATGTGTAGCATTGTTTTTAAATCAAATACTGTGTACCTAAATTTTAAGGAACACGTTAAAATAGTTAAAAAATTATATTCATGTACACATTTACAATACATACTTATCACTTGTCTGATTAACTATTATCCTAGCCACCTGGACAACCTAATTTCGATTCAGATACCCATATGGGGAGACATCTGAAAATAAAAAAAAACAATTGCAAAGTAAATAGTAAGAAAACCTAATCACAGGACATTTTGTGACCTTGAGAAATGTAAAAAAGCTTGAGCTCTTTATAAAACCGTTAAAAACTGACAAACTTATATTCAATTTCTAATTTAAAATATAAATTGGAGACTGGTTTTAATATGAATGACATTATATTTCAAGACGTGACCTTTGCAAGACAACCGGTTCCGAAATAATTAAGAACGTAGGAATTTGCGTATTCCAGTATTTGCATCTGAATGTGAATATATTTCACACACGTCGCTAATTCTGACGCTAACACTGACACTACTACATTAGGCCTTTAGTATGTTATGGTTGTTTAAAGTGTTAGAAATTAGTAAAAAATAGACGTATTTGATATTTTGTGGAAAGGTGGACGGGGAATAATGCATGAACGCAAACATCATCATACTATAACTAGCGAATCACTGCAGTGTAGGTAATCTTAACGTAATTTTTTACAAGTACCTATCTCACACTTTTATGTACATAGTTCTTAACAGAAAGGTTTTGCAGTTATTTTTTATATTGTTTTAACTGCAATAATTTTTTTATGATCATCATTCCTTAACTACATGTTCATCATCATCATTACATGATCATCATTCCTTAACTACATGCTTACACACAAAATAGAAATAAGAAATACAAACGTTATACTGAAGTAAAAATAAAAATCAGGCAACAAAAGAAGAACAATTTAATACAGACGAAATTTGTTGTTTAGCAGCAGGTACAGCAATGGGTTGTCCGTTGCAGAAACATAAACAAGATTCTACTACCTTTGAAGTATGCTCGATCTCCTCCCTTTCCACCTTCATCTCACACGTTGTACCGTTCAAATATTCGAAGTCAATTTTTACGGTAAGTACGCGAAGTTAATAGAACGTTGAACGAAATTTAATTTACAACGCAAATGAAATCACATGTTATTTTGTGAAGAGCGCCCCGCTTCACTAATGTCGCTGACATCAACAATGGCGTCTTGATCAGCTACGCAATTTCAAATTTCACTTTAAATCGATTTCCGCCAAAATGTTACCAACTGAATTTTATCATGACTTCTGTGCTATAAACATTTTAAAATGTCATGTACGTTTAGTCCTCCCCTTTTAATGTTATTAATGTTACGAATGCTTGAACATTTACGTTGCTACTCAAGTTTTCTTCACAATTTTAAAATAAAATTTGCGATGTATGGAAGACGGACATGCATGATATTTATTACTTGTCAAGCAAATCTACGGGATGGAAATATCTCAGCATACTTTTATGTTACTTGCTAATATAAAACATTGTTTACTATTCTCATAAGCATGAAATGGAAACTTTAACTGTAGATCTTAAACGTATTGTTCTCAATAAAATCAAATGACATATTTGAAAGGAATGTGTAAATAATGCAAACTGTTATGATATTGTTTAGTGTTTCCCAACCATTATGATCAAGTACGATATTAAATATGATGGGGTATTTCATGGTCTAACAAAGTTTTTCGTTCACAGAATTGTATTACAAACTTGAAAAAAATAAAAAAACTGGATTTAGATTTGTTCACGAGCAAATAAAATATTTAGTCCTCTTACGTAAAGGCATTATAATGAAATATGATTTGCTGTAATGACAATGACAACTTATTGACATGTTAAAAAATATGTCAATCATGTTTATAATGCTATAACCTTTAAAAATTAACTTTTGATACTTTTATTCTATAATATACTTACTAGTTTTGTAAGGTTTATACACAATGGCGATGGCAGAGAAAAAGAACGAGTACCCGCCGAGCGTGGAAGCGGATCGACGGTTGCTACCTTTCGACACGTGGCAAGATTACTTGGATTCGCTTATAGAAGTTGCCGATTTGCGAAATCTGAGGAGCATAGCGTCTGCTAGAACAATAGCTGCTTTGGGTTATAGGTAATCATATTTCTTCTAAGCTTCTATACTATGGCTTCGATATAAATGATCTATTATTTTACAGTTGTCTCATCACTTTAAAGTATACGTAACAACGAAATATTCTAAAGGTACTCGGATTTTAAGCAAGTGTTAAGATTACTTTCGTGAGTTTTAAGGATTGGTTATAAATAAAATTTGCTTCATTCCCATAAACAATGAAATACAAAATTGTATTACGAAGTCATAACTTACCGAACACTGTAACATGGGAAGAAGCGAGTACGGCCCACCACAACCTTCAAACTGATTGAAATTCTGATTACTTTTCAAACTTTAATAGTTCCTTGCCGTGAAAGATATTTTAGAAACTTTAGCAGTCCTATTTTTATAGATAACGTACTCGTACATCATGTGAGCTTATTCGATTATTCAGAAGTAAAATAATACTTGTATTTGGTGTTTTCTTTTGTCTATATTTTATTACGTTATAGGGCCTCGATGTCATACAGTATTTCCATAACAAAAATTATTTCCCAATCGTGATGAAATAAAAATATTTCATGTATTCTATTGATTCTTACAAATCCTGCAAGATTAAAGTAAACGCAAGTTATAATTGCTCTGAGACCTCCGCACGATGTTATTCCTACGACGTACTCAACTTCAAATTGTGTTTTAAATCCTTTGAAATAAATTGAAACAACTTAATATTCTACTGCTATCTCCTAATCGCTTTAATGAAAAACATAGAATCTAATCTTAATCTTAAGCCTGGGAGAACGAGAGTTAGCAATTTCAAATCTAGTTTAAGATTGTTCAGAGATCTCACTTTGTGATCAACTTATATACCGGGTTGCACAAGATTTTCCGTGTAGAGTGGTACTTTCTTTTAATATCAGGAATCTTTTATATTCCATTGACATTACAAAGTATTATATTCGGAGCATAAAAAATAGATGACACTTTATGTCTCATGCATAGAACATGATTTTAAGTTCTTTGTATCGTCGTGTCGAAGGTGAATATTAAATGTAGCGTGATACTTTCAGAGCCAACGGTGACACTTTGTCTGAAAAAGAGTTTTACGCAAGGCGCTCGGTGATATATAACATCGTGTATCCAAAAGTGAGACCGTATGTGCAGGTCAGCGAAGGCGCCGATATAGAAGATCCGTTTACGAGAGAGTTGGCTGTAAGGGAACGTGCAAACAGAGTTGGCATATTGCAGGTGAAAATTTATGTATAAATATTTTTCTGCACAAACCTATTGCAATTTTATTTTAAATGCTATACTTGGGAGTTTGTTTAACTCTTTATAATGTAGGTATTTTGGGCTTACGTATTTTGGATGAAATAGTTATTGGTGCGTACCTATTTTTATTATTTGAGATTATCAGCCGATTATTGAAATAATCTGTGTACATTGCATCATAAAATATTATCTATGGCCAAATGTGCTTGATGAAAATGGTTCCATTCTTCGCTTTACGTGTTTTGGTTGTCAACTTTATATTTGTTCATATGTACTTAGTACTTGTAATTTTTATGAAGTATACATATACTTTTTTCAGTCCGTGATTTTCATTCGTCACTTTACTAAGGGTGGTTTTGAGATATCTGGTTATATTGACTACGCACATCGACTCGTCTCAGAAGACTGGGCTCCATTCTTCAAGTCCAACAGGATGCTTTGGCCAAAAGATAACGATTTGGGATATTATCACTGGCGTCATGGCACTGTTAGAAGCAACATGAGTCGAAATTATAAGGTACGCAATAGTAACCAAAAAGTAACTGCCCTTAGGTAAGGTAAACTCCAATATCTATATGATTTTATGCCAGCTAAAGTAAAATAATTTGAACGCGCTGACACAACGGTTTCAAAATAAACGTCCTCATTTTTGTTCATAAACGTGCAAAATTTTGTTCAATTTCATCTCCATACCTGAACAGGAAAACTTTCGCAAAATATTCTATGCAAATTACTTCTACTAAAGAGTTTCCAGAAAAGTATTTTCGGAAAAAAAAATTTCATCTCGATGCAACAATCACTATTCAAGTTATGAGTGTCCGAAAAACTCATCAACTATTCCGTTTGTGAGAATAGCGCAGGGTCGTGTGTCGGTAGAATGTAGTGTTGTATTTACCTTTACTAGTTTATTTAAGTAAATATAGAAAGCTACTCAATGCAGTTGTTAACACTTTTATGAACTGTCCAATAATTATCATATATATATTTGTTGCTATAGCAAGTAATAACTTTATGGAACACCTAAAATGTTATTTATCCTGATAAAGGAATAAATAAAAAATAATCGCAACACAAGTACGATTCTTATTTTTTGATGAATGTTGCGTTATGGTAGCCCGTCTTTTCTGTAAAAAATATATTGTATAAAACGAGCAATTAATAGCTCACAATCATTAATTCGATGAAAACAATATTCTTGGGTTGCTTTAACTGATATTATCTTGATAATTATATTTTAATAGCTTCATGTATCATAATTGGAATTTTGAGCTCGAATTCAGTTCATATTTCCGTAAATAGCACAAGAGCATAGTTCGATGTCGCCGCTGTCCGCCATCAAAACATTTATGCTTGGAATTTCAAAGAAATTTCGTTGAAACAATCACCTTATAAGAATATACGGGGACTTAACAGAGAATCATGAGGTACATTCAAAATTAGATCTGCGACTTGGTAATCTTTGCACAGTACTGACATCTTAATTTTAATTCTTCTCGCTTTCTGAATTCATAAACAATGCTTTGAAAGCTTTGGGTATTTCGCTATTTTGTTGAGAAACCCGTTTTATGTTCAGCAATGTTTCATTATAATTTAGTATCATGCGTGGTGCAGTATTCTAACAGAAATTTAGAAAAGAAAAAATACATTTTTTGTTATTACTGTCTCTTAACACAAATGAATCACATATTTAGTAATTGTACATTTATTTAAGTTGTTAAAACTTCCCTGTTAATATGATTTTAACTTTCGCTAAGACTATTCATTCATTCTTTTGACTTTTACAGCCAATTATGGATCCTGATAAAGGTCTGCTGTTTCAAAATCGCCACGACCACAAAATAGTCTGCCCTGATCCTCAACAAGACGCTGGGCAGAACACCACGAAACAAAGGATATATTCGCCAAAATATACTCAGATTGAAATTTACGACCATGTTGTTAGGAAGAAGAGTTAACTGGCTTCATTTTGAAACCAAGGGCAATAGGAAGAGAAAATAAATACAATTGGTTAATTAAGATGAAAGGATGACGAGCAACCTATTGGTTAACAAAAATAAAAGGTTGACGGGCAACCTAAAAGTGGCGATACCTAAATGTTGTTGAGTATGTAACTCATAATGTAACTCATACACAAGAAATAAAACTCGTGAATGGAACTTGTTTTTTTTTAATTTACTGTACTGTACTGTATATATTATATATTTGTGTATACGCATTTCTATATTAGTGTACTCGAATATTTAATCATTCCATCTCGTGTAGAAGAAAATGTAAAGGACTTCGGGTTAAATGAAATAATTCATAATTTTTATTATTATTTTATATTTTGACACAAATTCTACTGAACAGAATATTACATTATTTCATTTGTCATATTATAAAATTAACACCGAGCAAAATTATTTACATACCTACATAGTTAACATGCGTTCTCATAGAAATATAATAATTTTAATTTAATAACATTCATTTGTCTTCCAAATAGTGACACCTACTAAGAAAATTACTTTTAATAAAGTCAAATAATACGATTAGCACATAGTCATTAAATTAATTCTAAATTTTTGTTTTCAAATTTTCGATTACGCCAAAAGAATTATTTTTTTTAATTTCAAGATTATAATTTTCTTTTATAGTTGTAATTAAAGAATTTCGATCTTGCATACCCGAGGTGCACTGATACTAATAGTTTTATTTCACTTAAATTATAATATTTAATCTAAACCCGAAAATTAATTCCAACTTTTTCATTAGGTATAATCATAGCCTATAATACCATATTAATCATGTGTCTAGTTATTAATATGGTATAGCTAACTATCAATTTTATAACACTCTAGAAGATCCACTATTCGTCATGTTTCCATTATAAAATACCATTTGCTTCTCTATTACGGCACTGCAAACTCAATGTTTCCAATTTCCATTAAAAAGGCTTTGCGTATGATACAATCGTAATTAAGCGTGGCAACAAATAGTGAAAAATTATCGACTTGATCTAATAAAAATCCTCTCTAAATTCATTGTCAGCCAAGTTTAAGAACGCACGGACTCAAGTCGGGTCCGTTTTGCGGTTTCCCTTGAAGCGCTCTGCACTACTGAAGTACGCAGGGTGATGCCAAATATATCTTCGTGATATCTGTTCTCGTCCTAGAACGATATAGCAAATGACATTTATAGATAACAATGAATCATGTTTATGTTCGTCTTCAAAGGATCAGTACAGTTAACCAAAAGTCACGCACGTCATTGTTACGTCATTTGTTAATAAAAGAATGGTACTAATCAAGATCATAACATATTTCATATAACAAGGTCTTTTATTATCTAACGCATTTCAATCTACAATTTGGTATGTTGTTCATTAATTTGGTTTTTAGCATTGGTTTACCACATTACTATTTTAAATTCAATATTCTACGTACCATCATGTCAATAATGAATTCGTCTACTTCATCGTCGGTCATGTGAGCGTGTTCTTTTAATATCTCCTTTAGCTTTTGTTGTACTTCCTCCGCCATTTTGCAATCGCCACACACGTAAAAGTGACCCTCTTCTTCCACAAGCATTCGAGCTAAATGAGCTCCCTCGTCTTCTAGAAGAGCTTGCACGTGTTTCTGAGAATATATTGATGGAATTTTTAAGCATGGACGTGATGGTTGTTCCGTTCTGGGAAGAATGTGTTCACAGGTAATTAGAAAATATAATTCGTTTCGTAAAAAGAATTAGAACGTACCTTGCAAACTCCGTCCTCCCTAGAGAATGCAATCAAAGTTTTAGCCAGCACTCCTTCAGCCAATGCCTGTTCTTTTTCTTCTTTATACAGATCCATAGTTTTGTATCTGCAGCCGAAGAACAACCATATGGGTCCAGCTTGCTTGGAAGTCTTTAGTTGTTGCCTTCGGTGATGCCAAAAACCCCTGAAGGGTGCTATGCCAGATCCAGGACCAACTAGGATAAGTGGTGCCGATGTATCTTTGGGCATATGGAAACTTGATGCGCTATTAAAAAATAAACAAGAAATTATTCAAATATCAATGTTTATGAAGAATTTTGTAAATGATGTAATTGTGATGCGAGTGATGAAATGTTTAACTAGTTCTTTTGATATTCCAGAACTTTATTAATGGGAGACTATGCTTAAGAACTCATGAAAACACAATGAATGAATTGTAACCATTAAAAAACCCAATACAATATCCACATTTAAACTTTCATATTTAATATGTAACAATACAAGTTAAAGATATTACAATTGTACTCATAACAATAACTCAGTTATAAACAAATATTCTAATTTTAATAAATTTCATAACAAAAACAATTTCACTTACTGTCTTATAAATACTAAAACTTCGTCGTCTGCCTTCAAACTTTGTAGGTAAGTAGAACACACGCCGTAATGCGTTGATCCCTCCCCATCTGAGAATTCAGATGTGTTTCAAATGAACATCTGCTTATCATATAAAGCAGACTGGTACAATGGTATTATTTTATTGCTAACGGAAAATGTAAATGTTCCATGGAAACAAAAAAGTATACGTTTGTTAATTTCTACTGAATAAGTTTCTGTACTGTTAAATTTATTTTTAGTTCTCTTGTGAGCTTTCATATGTCACATATGAATATGACGTGTATGCGAATTAATATGATCCTATGAAATGAAATTACATCTTAGAAATGTTATATATTTAAATACAGAGAAATAATTTTATATAGAACGACATGAAACCGATAACAAGTTATCAGCATACCAAACATTGTTTTAATTGGTTTATTATTTACCGAAAATGGAGCACACGAAAATAAACGGATTTTCCAAAAAAACATTACAACGACAGAATTAAGTTTCATTACAATTTCATAATGAACACAACACTTTTTGTTACTGAAGGAGAGTACTATTTTAACGTACCACGTGGCGAAAAAAATATTTTAAAAACACTTACTTTCAGTTTTATAGACCACAACTGCGACGGTAATATGTATTCTGTTTGGGTGAGCCAACGGTGAGGACGATATTGAATAGAACCTCGGCTGTAGCGGCGGTAACATTGTCGCTAGTAACGCCGCTTGTGGTCTGCAAGACGGTACTTCCGCTAATACGTCCGCCAGATGCGGATAGTAATGATGCCTCCAATCATCGTATTTGTTTGAATCCTGGAAGATAAATTTCGTTAGAACACATTTGTTTGAGATCCAAATATCTAATGAAATCAAAATTAGCCAATTGGATCGAAATTAGAATCCAACAATAATTCTCACCTCAACTAGCGTATTCAAAGTATCGGCTTCATTTTGGTCAATGCACGCAGAAGCCAAATATTTCAGTACTCTTATTGTCGGTGGAGTAGTAATATCTAGGAACCTTGTGAACATGTCTCGAACTGACACTGATGGAATACGTTCGTGTTTTTCCCATGTTTTAACGGCACCTGCAATTTATTTTTGTGTTTTTAGTCGTCATATTTATGTTCGTATGCATTCAGTGGAATTAAAAATGGGACGCATGTTTAAATAAGGCTTTATCTTAAAGCGAACAACACTTTCACTGTTTGTTTATTATCGAATTTAAAAAAAAAACATTTTTCAGGTTGTAGTCAAAATGAAGTGAAGAATTTGAATCTGAAGAGTACTTCGCACGAAATAGATGTTTAAATCCTTTTATGAAAACTATTTCATATGAATAATAATGTCAATTGCTAAGCCTTGCAATTCCTTATTTTAAATTAGGGATTACATCAGAATATGTAACCAAAACGAAAATATTTCTTAATGACATGAAATTATCATTGATTGTTATTATGGATTTTCAATACAGTCAAACAAATGTTTATCAGATAAATCAAAAGACAATTTCCATGAAAGGTGAGAAATGATAATAAATTTACGTATTTTAATAAAGCTGCATTGAGTCGAGCGTACTCATAAGGACTGTTCAATGTATTTAGTTATAAATACAATCACACAGAATATTTAATTTAGATGATAGCACACCTAATATAATATCTTACCAGTGGGAGTAAGCGTCTCTTTCAAAACCTGCAATTGTACAGGTTTGTCTAAATCGTCTACATCCCGCAGTCTTTCTAAAATAGCATCAACTATTTCTTTGCGATTGCAAGCCATTACACCGACGTGATCACCTGGATCGTACTTCAGTTCAGTCTGAAAACAAATTTCGAACGTATGTAATACAGCCGCTTTTATTATTCAAGGTTGGATAAATATTTTGTTTGTAATGGATGGATAAAGTCCAAGCATTGCTTACATTGTACTCCATATCGACGAATATAGTAGCTCGATCAGCAGAAAAGTGTCCTAAATGTTTGTTTTCCTTAACTTTACAAGTGACAATCTGTTTTCGGAAGCTTGTCTCCAGCGAATTTTTCAGTGTAGGGACTCTATCAGCTTTTCCCAATCGCACGGTTTCTTCTGTTAAAGGCATCTGTCCGAATGCTTTCTTTGCATCATTTACCATTTCGTTTTCATCTAAACAGAATGTTTCACAAGCAACCTGAAAATACGTATGTTACTTGAATATTAAATATAATAATAATATTACATATAAAAATGTGATTATAAATAATATGTATAAAGACATTTAATGACATGAGATTAAATTTTAATATACGCAAGGAACTCGTTGAAAACATAAAAAGTGATATGGTAATATGGGAAAAATACGACGAAATATTAAACAACATACATGGAATATATTGGACGACCAGTCCCTAAACTGTTGCTCTTGGCCGTACATTTCATCTCCACAAGAAACTTCCAAGAGCCTCTCTCCTCCAAGATCTTCTAGTACTTTGTCAATGTTTTTGCCGAAATTACAGAACTTCGGATAAGCGCTAGATCCAAGTGCAAAAACTGCATAGCAAACGTTGCTCAGTGGACCGAAATTCTCCGCTGAAGAAGTGCCGGCTACACTACCTGTTATTATTTATGAATTAAAATTGACTGATAATTCCACAATTATAATGTCACGATAGTATCTCCAAAATGGAAGTATGTAGGTATAAGCCGAATAACAATTAGTAAAGACCAAACTGTACAAAACATGAACTCATTAAGGGATTTATCTATAAATATGTATTGAACTCAATAGGTAAAAATAGAATGAAATGTAAAATTAACTATAGCAGGTAACAAAATACGAAGTATCATAATTTAGAACATTTAAGCTAGAGATCTTACTTTTATTAGATTCCAGTCTTGAAAGCTGTCTTTTAAAACTATAGTTGTCGCTTTTGTTCGATTCCATTCTTGACAGTTGTTTTTTATAGTCAGCGCCTGTCGCCATAATACTGTTCGCCCTCAATAACGATCTTGATTTCGGCATTTTGAAAGTCCTACAGGTAATGATTATGTAAGTAATTCGTATAACCCTTCAAAACCCGTGATAAATGATTTAACAGCATTTAGTTAGAACTCTGTGATCAAATTTCACTACAACGATAACATCACAGAACACATTCCTGTTACTATGTATAACTTGTCTTCCAACTCAAAAATGGTGGTAGATAAACATACTAAGATGCGACTAAATCTTTTCGATATAAAGGTAATCTAGTCTTGAGGAAGAGAAACGCACCCATGATTGCGGTAAAGTGGTATTTGATTAGTTGCTCTATTTTAAATGCCCTCGGGAAAAAAAGGCTCAGTCGCCCTCTCACAAGATAGTCTGATCATTTGAAGAAGACAGCGGGAAGCTGCTGGATTCGGGAGGCCCAGGACCAGAAGGAATGGCGCTAATTATGGGAGAACTATGTTCAGCAGTGGACATATAGAGGGTGACGGTGATGAAACGCCCTCAGGTATTGAATCGTATTATAATAGAAACATTATTCGTTACCCAGTGCTGTCCGATGTTTGACTATCTTGATTCTTTTGTTCATTGTACATCATTTGGAAGAGATGCTCAGCAAATTCCTGCAAATTTAATTAGTCATAACTAGGTTGAACATTATTTTTCCTAGGACAGTACAAAAACAATGGGAATTACTTGCCATTCCATTCACAGGTGGTTCCCCATTTCCGAAGGTGGAGGTTACAATTAGCAGCAATGTTTCGTGTTCTATTGAAAACACGTCATAGTCCGACATACAATGGACCTGTACAACAAATTAAATAGATATTATTATTACTCGACTAACTTAGCAATATATGACTGTATTATTGTTAATGTAAATAAATCCGACAATGAATTTTTAATTTGCATTAATCTACAATACTTAATTATTTTAAAAAATTTCTTTGAGCCATTCAACAAATTTAAAATTTATGATTTGATATCTGATGAACTATGTTATATATGTACGTATGTAAGGATTCAATTTATTGTATGCAGGCATTAATTTGATTTTCAATCTGTTAGCGCATGATTCACTTTGCTTACATTTAATTTACTTTAGCTCCTTAGCACGCTATACAAATTTGTCATTTTCGATTGTTATCTTATAAGAGTTAGATACAATTTGAATACTAAACTTGATAAAGCGTATATGATAATTATCTTAACACGTGTTATTACACTCGTAGTTCCCGAGGTAGTAGGCAGAGAAGTGACATAACCACGATTCACTAGTTACCTTTAGATCCTACTGTGAAAAGAAGATAAGCCGTATACTAGACACGAATTTAAAGTCCGAGCCACTACTAGAAATTCCACAATAGAATAAACCAATAGAACTCTGCCCGACCCGGGGTCGAACAGAGAACCTCTTAATTAGTCGGCAGTGGCGTTACGAACCACTCGACCAACGAGGCAGTCAACGTGATAATTAATTTATCAAAAACTGAACCCAGCACGTATTTATCTAATTTTATGAGAAAACACTACCTAGTAGGTAGTATATCCAGAACTCTGCCTTGTTTCGTCTAAAAATTCACATTTATGACTGTCGTGTGTAAAGTTGTCTCCCCATACGAATGACCTTACAAGTGTAAAATCCTTGCAGTTGTTTATACTTTGTCTACACATAAAACCCACCTGAGCGTTAAACGCGTGCCCGAATATAGTCCCTAGTTCCTTGGCGTACTGTTCAGATTTGCCGGTCTCAGTGGCGTATAGTATGGTCGCTTTGATGCGCTTAGAGAGGGCTCGGCTGAACAGTTTGGAAGTGAACTTGACTGCTCGAGCGATCTGCTTGAAGTGGTATTTCCGGTTTGTGGGCTTGTTGTCTGAATTGTTCCATTGGTGTGTCTTCCATGCGGGTTCCTAGAAACATGTTCATGATACAAGTTACTTCTACTTACATGACGTGAAAATTATTTGATTATTTGATATAGTGGTTGAATAAGTAAATATACTAGCAAACGTTGATTTCATAAATATACTAACAATGTCTAAAATAAACAATTTTCTTACATAATTATGATGGAAATGTGGAAACAATTAAGAATCCTGCTGGTTACCATAGCCATAAGATACAATTTTGTGATTATAGATTCCTGTGCGTCAAAAATTGTCAAGTTTAACCAGTTTAGAGAACGTTGTTTCATTTTATTTGGAAATATTTGTTAAAGCAGAATTTCTAGTTTTTATACTTATATCGTTGCCACTAAATACATATATGTTGAATATTATAGGTACTGTAGATAGGTAGACGGTTGTAATCCATATTGATTGTTATTCTGTTTTTAAAAGTGAAAAACATTGATATATTTTGTAAGAATGACCAAATAAATTAATAATATAAACGAACTAAACAAATAAAGATGTTTATGCAGACATCAGTAATAACAAAGAGTTGGTATCTACGAGTCGGTCCCCGGAATAAGGGAGCTGTTGCATGATGATTAGTTGATAATAATAACCTTATCGTAACATCACGCCTGTAATTTAAATCCCCGAAGGGGTAGGCAGTGCAGTGTAATACACTTCCCACGTGTCACTAGTTACATTTAAGTCTTTTGGAATAGGTGGTGAACTTATTGCTATACATCGGGCACAATTCCAAACTCCGAGTCACTACCAGAAATTTTAAATTATAGAAATCCAATAGTACCCGACCCGAGATTTAAACCTAAGATCGCCCGATCGGCAGTCGCGCTTGCTACCACTCGACCGACGAGGCAGTCAATAACCTTGTCGGTGCCAGATAAATTTGATAATGCGTGTTAAATATTTTAATAATAAAAATAAATAAGTGAGATAGAAGAAATCGGCATAGGAAAAGGGATAAAATCAGACGTTATCGTCATTCGCTGGAACAAGAGAAAATTATTGGCAATTAATATCGATGTACCTGATAATCATAAGACGGTCTGACGTAATACAAGGCCATTTCCTGATGGAACACGGCCGTGAGGGATGACGACATCGGTGGTACTATCCAGATCCAATCCGACGGGCAACCCCCTCTGTCAATAATGGTTTCAAATTAACTTAAGCCCATAAAACGTAACATTACGATTTATAAATATTGCAATGATTTATTTTTATTACTATTATAGAACTTATGTTCTTGCTTGCTGTTAAGAATATTTCATCACATTATAATCATTTCAATTGATTCTGTGATAAGTAAAGACAATCTCTGCGATCCCCAAGCCGCATACCCAGCGTGGATACTGTAGACACAAACCTTTTAGGGGAGGCCTAGGTCTAACAGTGGGCTTACACAGGCTGATGATGGTGACGTTATCATTATGACGAAAACTGAACTATTAATCAATATGTCAGATGATAGAGAAGCATTTTAGGGATATAAACAATTTTTTTTAATTTGCAGTAAATATTACCAGACCACTAAAATCTACTTTACCTGCTCTTGTTCTCATTGTCCAAATGTTTGATAAACTGTTCGGAAGCGGAGTGGTGGTCGACGATAGAGACGTTATCTCTGTGGAAACTATACAGCACGGCGATGTTGACTTCTACTAGGGCTTGGTCTTTCCATAGGGAAACGTAGGAATTCGTGTCTAGCCCCAATTTATTTGCTACTGCCTGCAATTGAATGGTAAATTGTGAATTTTGTTTGTTACTACGTTAGAATAATACAGATTTATATAAATTTTATATGACAGGCACATTGACTTAAAATTTTTGATTTAACCTTAAAAGATAACAATAGCACCCTTGCATAGAAAATGCAAAATTCATATGAAGAACATGAAAATGGAATTGCGTAACCGAAGAGCATCTCGAGTAGGAATTAAATGTTTAAACTGATATGGTATTCTCTCAAAATACTGTACAAAGTAAAATCACTTAGCTACTGCAGTGAAGTTACAGTTGTGTACATTACAATAAAATACATGAGCGTGACTGTTTAAAGCACCTACGTTATGGGCTTATGTCAAAGCTTTGTTCCGTTACAAAGGGCAAGAACTAAGTTACAGTGACATAAATAGTTAAGACCTGAACTAGCTTTGTCGGCGACGAGTTAAGTCGATTTACGAAGAGACGATGTTTGTTAATGTGTTATTTGCTCTATAGGTGTTGAAAATTTGCATTCCCTTGACTGGTTAATAAAAATATCGAATTGTATTTTATGTGATAATGCCAATAAAATTTTTGTCTAAAATGTTCTTAATATAAATAAATACCATTCAATCAATATACTAATTAATTCAGTCAGCGTGGCAAAATTCTGGGCTAAAACCATTTAGGGACTTAAAATGTGTTTGTCATCGACACGC
>DWME01003813.1:0-17442 GCA_018244795.1 Parelbella ahira ahira
TTGGAACATGCCACTATCCCACTCTGCTATTCGGCATGGCTTGATACGCTCAAGTGGATTTTATAACATAGGTACATATTATGTATATAAATTCATATTTATATTTTAAATTATCTCTAAAATAATATAGTTATTTGTGTAACACAAGAAATACGTGAATAAGCTCCGCAACAAACCTTTCATTTGATGAGGGTGTTTTAAAAATTATTCATTGAAGTGTTGGTTGCGACTGAACGTAACCGAGCATTCAATATTTTTAAGTTTATCCGTGTCTTACTATGTACTGCATCTGATGTTACTTTGCGGAAACAGTAAAGTATATACCATGATATACCGGCAGGGGTAGTTTATGTGTCATGACAAGATTTTCATCGAAATTTGAAATCAATTAACGCCTGTTTATTAGTACATACGTACGTAAGAAAATACTTGATAAGAAAATACTTGAAAAGGAAAAACTTGTTTCTAGGTAGCTCATTATACGATCTATTCGTATAGAACATGCTCATAGGTGGCTTAGTACGCGATAACATACAGGGGAATGAAATACATATACATATATATACGGGTGCTAATAAAAAGTATATATTTTCCCGATTCTTATAATCTGGAACTATTAGAGACAAGAACGAATAGACACTCGAAGCCAGCATGTTGTATGCTAAGGAGCATCTTGCTGTCCAACAGGTGAAATTGCGATCAAACGCAAGCCTATATAATTATTGGAAAAAGTGGACGTTTTGAAAAAAATCGCACCGTAGTACTGAACTGCGACAGTCCAAGCATTAATCGACCAGAAATAATGACGCAACAGCGGTATCGGAGCGTCTCCAGCGCGCGCTGCGCTCAGAAATATGACGTGTGAATAATAGTACACGGTGTAGCATTTGTGATGTAACGGCCACTTTGTGTGACAACTGCGCCGATGGTTTTCACGTGTAGTTTTACGAGCGACGACGATAGCACTGTGGTACGTAATGTGACATCATTATAGTTCTGATGATATAAGTGCTGTTTTCAAACGGTTTACGCTCTTTGTATTAAAAATGATTGGCTTTTGACATGAAACTGATAGTAGGTTTTTATGTAGAGTTTGTTATTGGTTGAAAGTTTTTGTCTAAAAATCGTATTTGTATATTGACTTTTGAGTTTCATTTTGATTAGAGCCATTGGTAAGCTTATATTTGACCAGTCACTATTCAGTGTAATGGTATCTTGCCATAGAATGAATACATTGTTACCATCTCCCATATTCAACAATTTTCACTAGGGCTGTTCGGTAGAATCTGTAATAAGTTTTCTGATTTAGCGGTAGATTCATCATTGCTCCAAGAGCTAAATGCTGGGTTAAGGCTGAAATACCTACGTGGAAGTATGTATGTACATATGCACACAATATATAATTTGTGGGTTTATTTCATAACCATTATTATCATCATCAGCTAGTTTTCGACTACTGCTGGACACAAGTCTCTCTATTATCACGCCACAGAGCTTATGTTTTATCTAATTCACCTCAAATTGCTTAGAAAATTTCAGATATAACAATTTCTGAATGTAATCAGGGATACTAATTTTTTTTTTTTTTTTAAATGAGGGCTCTTCTTTTTAGTTATGTTATTAAATGTTAGTAATCGTTTAATGACTGTTTAGGTAATAACGAAAGTTAAGGGATAAGTGTGGCAGACCGTGGCTTCACTCTTCTTATTCGGATGATGATTCAGGATTCCGAGCACACAACAATGCTTACTGAATTAGGAAACTCATGATTCTTAATTAATTAATAGATCTACATAACAAATACAAAAAACATCAATTCAACACAAAATCTTTCACTTATTATAATCAGTTTAAAGTATATTCACAGCACGCAATGTTTCAATATAAGACAATAATATTTAGGAATTTAATACAAAACTCTTAAATAAAACTTCCAGTACTTAGATTTGGTTAAGAAATATCTTTTATCTGAGCAATACCAGATCACGGGTGTTGCGATGTGCCCTCGGGCGGTAACGATTACTCAAGTTACTCATTGCTCGGGAGATGAGTAAGTCGGCATCCGGATACAATTGCCGGTGCTAGGGTCAATACACATCACCTATCTATCTGTACTAAGCTTTTACACAGGTTGAGTTAGAATCGAGCCTCCTCACTCAATAATACTTCTCGGACACAATGTAATTTTTAAAGAAATTCTTGTTCTAAGAAGTGTTGTACGAAGGGACTTACGATACATGAAAAATTATAGAATTATATAAAATAAGAACAATTGGCATGTGCTATGAAAATATGCATGCATGTAAAACCATATGAATCCTTACATGTCGCAAGTGCCGACATCAATGATAGTGGGAATCGACCCTAACGATTGTTCAGTTGTTCCCAGCGCGCTTACATTACCGGTTTCATCACTTCATTACCCAACATTGTAAAGACAGGTGCACACTGTCCGCTTACAAGTATTTCAATATCGTGTGTTTGTATTTATAATAATGATTATTTTGTATTAAGTGTATTTTGTTGTTTTATTATTTTAACATTGACATATAATCGTTGTGTATAATTATATCATTAATCAATTTGTAAATGTGTCAGTTAATTATATTAGAATTTTCAATATGTAATCGAATCAGCTCACACAAAATATTTGTATGCTCAGTTTTGGCCAAGTGCTTTATGTAGTTAATACAAATAAATGATTTGAACTTGAATTTGAACGTGTTTTGTTACGTTTCTCGTTCGTCGTAGATTGACGAACGTCTGGATGAGTGAATGTTTTGCGGTGCAAATGACAAGTATTTACAATAAAGCGACATACTAATAGACAAATGTTGTTAAGAGTATCAATAAATTTGTTATATTAAAGTTGTATGAGGTTATGCAAATTAATTTAACAAAGTCCTCTTAAGCGGAGTCCCACGATTCACGGTCGTAGGCTTTTTCGACTAGACTAGTTCTCAACCCACTTAATTATTTTAGAAGGACGAACGCACATCGAACGCCCGAACAAAATTTGCGGCATGCAATTATCCGTCCGATATCGTACAAGCCAGTGTACAGGAGGCTTAACAACGATGTGATTGTTTTAAAGTGTCTTTAAAGAATATGAGTGTATGCGGAAAATTAAATAATGCAAGATCATCGCGGGCGTGGTCATGTTAGGCGAAGGTGAAGTTTGGTGATTAATAGACGGGTACTGGACACCGGATGGGCGAGTACCTACTCATTCCGCGATCTATGTGGGTGAATATGTAGCTTTATGTAGGCATAATGTCTTATTTTTGGGTGAACACGAGTATTTAGTGTATCAAAATGCGTCGCTATTTATTGAATATATTATTTAGATATAGGTACGTATATTCGATATGTTGATTTCGGATATAATTGAATTTGGATATAATTGTACGTTCCTAATTACTTTTTCATCTTCACGCCTGTCAGAAGAGCAGCCAGGAGAGTGTAGTGCAATCAGACGATCCACCTGTTAATGTTTTTATTATTCGCTGTTTTATTTATTATAATAATAACAAGTAGCTATTTCATGATCGTTCCCTGAATTCAAGGTATTTTCACATACCATTTCACCGAAATCAGTTCCTACAGCGGTTTTCACGTGAAAACCTCACAAACAGACGGATAAAATTACATGACGGGTAAAGTCGCATTTATCATAAAATTAATAGTGAGATTTATACTGATCCAATGTGTAACAAAACTTGAACAGAAACAGAGAAAAAAGTATGGTGAAACAGAATAAACAGGTATTAATCATTAATGATCATCATCAATGTACATAAGGTATCCATCGAGAGGCTTTAACAGTTGAGCAACATTAACGTACATAACAGTTAATCAGAGCCAGTTTTAAAACGTCATCGTTTAAATACATCAAGTTGGTGAATCAATAAAACAATTTAATTTATATAGCATCTAATTAACAATCGGGCGAATACATCACGAGAGAGGCACCATAAGACACCACCCACGAATGTAATTCCGGACTGGAAAACTCTAAATGACCGCGTTTAATTAGAATAAATTATTCTTTTATCAAACGCGGCGGTCCGATACGGCGTAGAGGCTTAGTGGCGGCTGTGTTAATAATAACATACTAGCGCATTGAACAAAAGTTTTGATTTTTGCCAACATCCAAACGTGAAGATTTTTATTATTAATATCATGTACAACAACATACGAAGTCGCGGGTAGTAGCTAGAAATATCACGAGGCATGAAATGTACCCTTTCTCATCTTCTCTGGGGTCATAATAAAGTAGATACAAATAATATTATAATAACATATAGTTCTGATTCGCGCTGTGCACCCATCTATGTGATTTAAAATTCAAACGTAACATTCTACATTGAAAATGTATGATAGAGAAAGGAATACATTTCTAACTAGCTGTGCGAATGAGATATTAGATTTAGTAAAGACCATAGAACCATTTCATACAAACGAAATGGCGGGAAAGTTGACAGCTAGTGTTTTATAATATCAGATAAAGTTCTTTCGTAATCTTAGTTACTCCAAAATATTGCCGAGCGAACGTATCTCACTATCCAGTTAACCTATGGGAGTTCTACAATCGTTTGACAAAGCTATTCGTTTTTTTCCTTTTATTGCAGATGCGCTTGTTTAGCGATAGATGGCGCTAGGGTCTGGACTATTAAAAATATATTACAGATTTTTTGTCTATGTTAAACGTTAGCTACAAGCGTAATAATAAGTAATAAAATCAGTAGGAAAAGCTACTGAATGCATTTGTTATATTGGTTTTAATAGATACATAGAGTCAAGCGGTGATAGGGCACTACATTTAAGTAAATTTTAAAGCGCACATACCTGACTGATATAGAACTGATGTATTAATGAGAAAAAAGTTCTTAAAACATTTATTATATACTCGGAAAAATAATCAGGATGCTTTTGGATGGATAGTTATTTAGTACCAATTTTTTTTATAATTACGTGGCATGATTTTCTGAAATGGGAATGATAACCGCGATAATTTTGTTTTTATTTATTTTTTTACTTACCTTAGACGAAATAAGCGTCAATGTGGGCGAGGACTCCTGTGGAACAAAAGACAACTATCCTGCTTTAATTGATTTTTGAAAAATAAAATAAAATAAACAAAAGAATTAGGTCAAGACAATAAACAATTTTGAAAGCTTTTAGCACAGTAAGAACACCGATTCGCAAACATGACAAACCAATTTGACGCATATATAATTATGAATTTGGAAAAAAACGAGTCCTTAACAATTTTTGGGACATAAGTAGATATGAAATTAAGATTTATCGAATGGCTGGATAAAATATGTATAGTTAGTAGCGGTTCGACGGCAAAGCGGGCAACAGATAAACGAGTTTCGAGAAGAAAATGCCATTAAAATGAACGCAGTGCCTATTCCGGTGATAGTTTGCAAGTTTTAATCGAGAACGTTCAATCATCGCTAAGTTATTCCATTGCATTCCTGTTTATGGAAAGTATTTTATTGTTTTAATGCTATAAATAATATAAACTAATGGGTTCTCAATTTTATTTTAAATTCCGATTCTTTAAATTATAATTATACTTCATTGCTTCGTTGGTCAAGTGGTTTCAAACGAGACTGCTGATCGAGAGGTTCTGGGTTTGACGGCCGGGTTAGACACTATTCTATTACTGTAGACGTAAACGTAACTGGTAGTTATGGTAGGTATTTAGATATTCTGGTAGATATTTAGTTCCGTAAATAGTTTACTTTTTCTGCAACTTGTTTTATTAAAAAAGCGCAATTGAAATCATAACGAACCTAAAATAAGACAAATTAAACTTAAAAATCTTTTTGTCTGTAATAATAGTAACATTATTGATATCCAGATAACAACACACAAGCAAATTTCTCTTTTATTTTAATATTTAATAGAAAGAATATAAATTTTTCATTCCTTTTCACGCTGAACATGATCTAAAACTAGTTACGCCGACGGAGCTTGTATACGAAGTGGCGGCAAAAAGCAAACCGCCGTTATCACACCGAGAGTCATATCATTATGAGTCATGGTGACTACGCAACCCTGATGGTTATTGAGGTAAGTGAATCGTAATGTGTATAATACACATGAGAATTCTTTACACGTGTCTTCTTGGTACAAAGCATCCGGACCGCGTCCAGGAGGAAAATACTGGATGTGTTATCGCTTCCCGGGAAATTGCATCGTCTTTTTGCATCGCATTTGTCCGAGGCTAGAGATGCCGTCGGGTGATCGTCGTTGGACTATTTAAAAATGGAACAATGAACGAGGAAAGACATATTGGCAAAAAAGCTCTTGTATATCTGGTTTGGACGCAGATGTCTTCTCAGAATGAAACAGATTAAGATTATGCCACCCTTGGTATGTGCGGATTAGCAGATTTAACACGGTTTAGAGTAATTTATAGAGAACTGTAAGGGGTGCAGGTTTCCTCACTGTATAACTTTAAAGTAAGTGATATTTGTTCTCAAAACGCACATTTTCATGAATAGATGAGCGCAAAGATTTAAACCCAGAGTCCCCGGAATGGGAGACTGAGTCTAAACCACTAGTTATCTGCGAATAACAAATGTCTGCATATATGTAGCAATATCTTTGTATATCTATATTTATACAGCAGACAAAAATATAAAACTAAGGAATTATCACCTTTTGTTGATTGTTATGCATTTAACGTCAGGAATAATCTCGAGGAATTTTATTATGAACAGTTGAAAAATATTTGCACTAAAAGTTATTAAAATATCTTAGTATGTATTGATCATAAGATGTTTAAAATTTAATCAAATGTTATTCATTAATATTTATGTTTAGCTGTGAAAGTTTTTTTACAGCAAAAATTTTAGAGACTGCAACTAAAATTTCATATATAAGATCACTTATCAAAGAAACCTATACCTACCGGCAAAACTTATTCTCTGTTTAAACTAAGTACTATAGGTATACAGAGATTTTATTAATTTATAAGTAGAACATTGTAAGTAAATTAGTTGCTTATGTAACTCAGCTTAAAGCGATATAGTACCTATACTCTTCGTTCGTTCTATTGTTTCTCAAAGATGTAGGTACTATGCAATTTAACAATCATATTTTGACTGGCACATCATAACCTACAAAAAACTTAGAACAATATTCAAAACTTATAGGATATCTATTTGCGTGTGAAAAACATGCGCGGAAGAATAAAGTGAACATAAAATCAAACAATAATTACAGATTGAAGCAATCAACGCATTTAAAACGGCAAAAAGCTCCACATCGGACCGACCGACGGAAAAAAAACCACGACGAGCAATTATACGCTATACAACGAGTATTTAACATTATAAACAATTGCGTTTATTGCCTTCAAACGTATCGTAATAATTACATCAAAACAAAGCACGGCAAAAAACCGCGCGCACGAACTATAGTTACCTACGTTCCACTGTAAAATCGGCCGCGCAAGACAGTTGGCGCGCAAAAAAGTTAAAACGAAACCGGCCGAAACTCTTCCTTTCTTAAATTATCCTGTCACGCTCAACTATAAAATGCAATTGGTTCTCAAAAAATTCAAACTCGTTAGAATAACGTATGCCCTCGCCGGGAGTGCTCGCAATAGAAAATAGTCTTTGGTTTGTAATGATAAGGTCGCGTTTTCCTTGTTCGGTGCGGATGTAGGTTATATTTAGTGTCAGGTTGCGCGGACAATAGACGCACGCGCATTCGGTGCCGGTGCGGCAAGGTGACCGCGGCGAAGGGCACGAGGCTGCCCTTGCACACCCTACGCCCCGGGCCCCGAGCCCCGCGCCGCACCGTATACCCCGAGCCCCGCACTGCGAGGTCCAGCGTGTCCCGCACATTCGCTTGCATTGTCTGACACGCCATTGCTGAAATGACCGCAGTGGATATTGGCCAAGGATGCGCCCTGATTGGAATAGCTTCATCGATATCGATTTGAGTGTTTGTTTGTAGTAAAATTATTAATTTGCTTTAAAGTTAATCGTATTTGAAATCTATGAAATTAAAACTTAACTTACGGCTCACATGGAGCTAAACTAATACTGAATAATTTGCATAAAAAAAGCACTTTCTCGTTATTACTTTTCTTTTTTAAACGAGAAGTTTAATTAAACGGGATTATAAAGTATTTATTATGATAGAAGCTCTCTCGCTGATGTTAATAATTGAAAATGGACATCTAAATTCAGTTACAATCAATAGTTATAACCAGCGGCTGACCGATTGACCGACTTGCGGAGTCCCGATGTGACAACAAAATGCAAATGTCATTTTCAGAAATAACTGTGGCTAATGTTTACGGGAAAACTTTAAGTTTCGCTATTGATTTCGTCTCTAATCTAATACCATTTTAGATTGTTTTGTCATTTTTTCATTTTAATTCATACTTATCATCATCATCGTCAATACTTTATGAATCCACTCTTGAATACAACTGTTCTATTAGAATGGGAAGGCTTAGGAACATAGGCGATGGTTTGAATAATATTGGCCACAATTTGATTAATCAACTACATATTTCAGAACTTTCAATCAGTGTTGCCAGTTCCCTATTTAAAAATTATGTCATAAGTAGCATGCAATAGCAATACTGATAAAATACCAAAACGATATAGTTCTTAAGGCTGGCAATGGATTTTTTACGCTTCCCCCTCATAGCACCTGTGTCGCGGATATAATAAAAACGTACGCAAAGTAAGCAAAGAAACCATATTTGTTATTGATATCGTTCGGTCGTTTAAATATTTGACTATAGCATTCTAACCTTTACCCACTATTTGTGCAGAATGTGTTCGATCCAATGTCGATAATCGTTACAATATCTTGAGGCAATTCTCATTCAGTGACTTTATCCTGAATCAGGCATAACTAATGCTGTAAAGAACGGACGCTATAGTAAGTCATAATAAGTCATAAAAATTTACGTTTATGTAACGTTATATACCTACATATGAACACTTTTTATATATTTGTTATTATGTACTTACGTACATATATCTAGATAAGCTTGCAGCCAAAAAGAAGTGATCCTCATAGCATGAACGACGAGGATTAACATAAAAATTACCATTCAGCATTTAGGGACACTAACCACTGGACTACCAGCTACCAGCGTCGACTACCATCTATGGACACTCAAACAGAATGGGCTTATTAATCGCCAACTTTTCACCATCTAGTGGGCATGACTAAAATCGACAGTTATTGTTCTAAGTTGCACACATCCCTACGTCCAAATATCGCGACTGACATAGCTCGCAGGGACAGGTGGTAACATTTAACATTAATCCGACCTTACACGAATCACACTGAATTAGCTTCGAGTAAAAACCCAATTATTGTGTACAACATCGTTTGAAACGATAATAACGCACACACACATGCACGCACACATGCACACACGTACACACACACATTCAGACACACACACACACACACGCACACGTGCATAAACAGTGTACTATGCGGCTGTACAGGTTTGTAATGATAAAATAGAACGGCATTTTTATTAAGAAACACGATATTGCTAATGTGCTTGATAATCTCACTAAACTTTACACCTCGGCATTTTAATGAAAAACACGCTATGGTTGGTCTAGAGCGATCTAGACCAACCATAGGATTGTTTTATGGTCACTTCTATCCATGGATGTTCCACGAACAAAGTTAAGTAGTTCTACCGTTCTTCTTCGGTAAGACAGGGTCCATTGCTGTACGTGACTGTACGGTATATTCAAATTCAACTTTATATAATTTGATTGTTGATGTTGTTTAGGGGCTGTCTTATGATCCTATGGATCCAGATGCGTTGTTGTATGTGACTGTACATCATCTTCATATTCAAAGTTTTGTAAGTATAATTCTGATGTGGTACGTGGAGACGACATAATTCATTGTTATACGTACAGTCGTACGTCAACCATATAGTATTTAATAGTATTTCCTATTCACGCCTTCTAACATCGCTCATATTAAGAAGTTTCACAGAGACAATAACGGATTAGCAGTCGGCCAGCGGAGCAAACTATGGCTTTAGGGTTTAGATAAGGGTATCTTGCTAAGAGCAAATCTGCCTCAACTGTGGAACGATAGAGTGTGATGATGATTGGTATACCAGCTAGAGACAATCCTTGTAAAATATTATACATTGAACTGATTTTGGAGTAAAAATAAATATGTATTTTGTTATAAGTGGGTATACCTCACCTAAAACGTAATGCAATGCATTTATAAAGCGCGTTGAGATTTCCTAACCTTCCGTAGTTTTTTGTGCTACATATGATGCAAGCAATATGCGCTAAGTTTGGTACTTAGTTCTGATTAGTCATACTATTTCATAGCGTAACTAGAATATTCTGGAACCACTAAAAGGCTATACAACAAAATCGATACAACATTCCACAGCGTATCATTTGTGATATCTAAAACCAGTGGCCCTGATAGTCCAGTTGTTTCAAGCACAAATATTTGTTCAGTGTTTGGCTGAAAAATTATCGATACCTATATGTAAATATCTGTGTAAATATATATGTATGTATCGAGTTAATTAATTTGGTACTCTCTACGTACACGACGATATGGCATATGTTGATGATATATCTACTAATTGATCACTATATAGCTGTCCCCAAACCGTAAGTTCTCAAGAGTCTATTACCTACTATTAGAAATATCACGAACCTAGTTTACACTCACCCGGAATACAGTGATTTGTCGCAATGAGTAATAAAAGCGTTGAATCACAGCCCGAATATCAACCTAATATTAATAATCCGATTTTATCGGTTCACGTGTAGTGTATAAACCACGAAATTCACACGACCAGCCATTTGCGTAATAATCGACACTCGGATACATTCGCTAATAGTCATCATGAACCTAATATGTGTTTTAGCATAAATGATTATATTAGTTTCTTAAAAACATTGCGAGTATAGCGTGGAAATCAGCGTGACCGACAGTTATTTATAATCTTCTCCGCGGGTAGTGCACAGCCGTTTGTAGTTTATGGTAACCCTTCCGTCATAATCCCCACAATTATAAAAGAGAATGCGTGTCTGTCTAACTTCAGAAGAAGAATATGGTAATGATGATGAAAAGGACAATAGCTAAAACAATACTTACTTTTGTCAGTTTATAAGTTCACGGTATCTTCATTAAATGTTGTGGCGAATATTAAATACGAATAGAACCAAAGCCGCGCTTCGCGCTCTAGCGTCGGACGGACTCGTAAACTTTCACTGGTAATCGTCATAAGCATAATACAGCGCAATAAAACATAAGGTTGAATGAATAATTCGGTTCATTAGAGTTAATCTTTATATAAATGTGGAAAGTGTTCGTATTTGTTATTCGTAAACGGGCGCAATGGCGGCTGGAAACATGGAGGCCCCGAAACTGGTTCTGTACAGTATACTGTATGTAAAGGAAAGCCGTAATCGTGTTTAATGCCCAGAATCCGGCCCTAATAGTTTAATTTGCCGCGCGGTCGCATCGGCCCGCTGTTAGATGTGTTTAAACAGTTCGTTTTTACTGCGTTGCATAGGTTATATGTGGGAATGAGCTTCCATCCGGGGCAGTTCCCACAGCGCTAAGAATTTACAGCAACCGAGCGAGCGGGCGCTTCTGTAATAGGTCTAACAGTGCTTTGAACGCTTGCAACATATTGACGAGTCTTATGTTTCTTAAGTCTTATGGCTGTCTTTTATTAATGAGACTAATAATTTATTCACCAGTGACTCATTTGTAATTAATTACTTCGTATATATTAAAACTTACGGAATTCTTTAACTCACCCACGCACGTAGTTAAAAGATTATTGAATTGTAAAACCTAGCAATTTCCACTTGGCTAGAGGAGTAGATCACGGTAACATCATTTTTGTTGGAGATCAATGGCTCACCATATAACGATTAATGTGTTTTAGAAAATTATGTTAACAAGTATTTGCTCAATAAATTATTGGGTTTCTTTACAAATTCACAAATTATAAGGTATAATTATTATATATATAATTCATTAATAATTTGTTTCACTATTGATTAATTTTATCTAATTACAATAAGGATAATCGGATGCATTGCCGAATTAATGATCCCTAGGAACCTCACAGAACAGGACTCTCTAGATGTAGAATTTGGTATTACTTTTTGTGTATATTTGAAGTCAAAATAATCGTGCGATTTTTACATTTGTTTTGTTACAAGGTTAAAAGTTATTAATAAAATTATATGCATATATTAAATACAAATCATTTTTCCTTATTGAATACACATTAGAACAATTTACGATGTTTTACGAATAACATAATTATCTCACATACATATTGTAGAATCTGTTTCCGCAATGCCCGGTAACATTGAAGGGCAGTTTGACGAACGGGGTATAAATCTATATTATTAATATAATATAGGTCTGCTAGGATAGGGATATTTGGCAAACCGAGCTCCGTACCCCGTAAGGGGCTTGGCGTGATGATATGTATGTATTAATTAATTAAAGTCAAAAGTGTTTCGTTTGTTGTTCGCGCTAATTTTATAAAGTGCGATTTTCTAGTATAATGGAATAAGATTTATGATAAATACTCACCCTAGAATGATGCCACAAATGTTGGATAACCTTATCTAATGATATTTGTATAGTAAGTTTGAAGATAAGGCGCTACTGAAAAGCTTTACGCGCATGCGCTGGCGGAACGTAAGTACAATGTTGTACAAAGTAAGTACCATATTGTTGAATTTATATTATTTCAGTAAGCCGTAATAAGACATTTACGAGCATTATTTCAAGATATGGTATATTAATCCTTGCGAATGAAAGTTATTCCATTTGACACACGATTATGGCGATATACTTTGTCTTTTACCGTATGTTACATGGACGCTAATCTATGGAGATAGCATTAATATCGTTTGTGCTGAAATACTGTATATTATCTACCTGCGATTTCTTTTTAAATATAATGAATTAATAACGAGTAATGAACTAAACAAAATGTTCATTTATGTACTGGTGATGGTATAATAATAAAACATTATTTAATTTTAGGCTGCTATCAAAGTGCAAAACCTAGTTGCAGAAACGTCGTCCTGACCTAACTGGACGGAGACATCTCTTTGTATGACAAAGTTTGACCCAACATTCTCCAGGTTAGTGGGTTACAGGTGCCACGTTCGTCTCAGCCGACGTATTCCCCGACGTGAGGGTGCTCACCCGGTCGGGTTGGAACGAGAAAAAACAAAGAAATTTAAAAATTTTGCGACACACGGAAATATATCGCAAATTAAAATGTAATCGTTTTATAAATAAACGTTACAATATATTCGATTTGAATATGTAAATGAACGATTACATTAAATTACCGAATTCAACTATTTAGTTAATAATATTCTAATAAAATAAATGTTATGAGAATTTACGTCTTACGCTAAACTCTTAAACACATTTATTATGTACTAAATTGCGAAACGTATTAAGTTTTATTCGTTTGTGTTTGAAAAGATATACATATTTATTAGTTATAGCCTCAAATTATTAAATGTTACTGAAAAAGGAAGAAAAGGGTAATTGTATGAATTATTTCATTAATGGACCTTAAAATATATCGGATTCTAACGAATCGTTTCTCGTCTTAACAACAACAGAAAGTTTAAAAAAAAGTGAAATAGCTCTATTTTCAGGTGTTAAGGCGTAACGGAGCGGGCAGTGGGCGGGCGGGAAGCGGTGACCCAGTTGCCGCGGGAGGCTCACTTCCGGCGCTGCCTTTCAATCAAAACTGTGCCTTCACAGCGGAAAAAACACTTTTTTTGTTTTCACTCTTTTCTTTCTTTCACTTCACAGATAATTTATTGCAGTTACGGCAAAGCTTTTCCATTTGAGAGATATGAGATTTTTTAACGAACGCCGCGCCACTCATTCAGTGCTTCCTTTGGTGGCGTTTTTAATTGCTGCCGTTTTGATGATCGGCCGAGTGTACGTACCCGCTTTAGCTTATTTTTATCTTCTGCATTTATCTTTGTGGCTACTGAATCGTACGATAAGGTAATATTTATCAATATCACTTATCTTAGAGCAATAATAATTTTATTACGTCACCCTACGTCTCGCAGAGAGCACCCAGTGCCATATGTCTCTATCCTTGCAGACCTGACATGATTCTTATGTTTGACATACATACATCGGGTAGCATATTTTAAAAAGAACTATCGCGCGCGATTATATCCAAGTGTTTGATATATCGTTGTTAGTACATCATTCATACCTATCGGTCCAGTGGTTAGTAATACTGACCGCTAGCCCAGGTCCATCAATCCGCTTCCTATCTGGGACCAGCATTTATGTAGTAAGCAGAACAATAAGTAGTTGTTCTGTGTCTGGGTGGAAAACAAATATATGTCTATTTGTATTTATATCCATATAGGTATGCATTTTAAAAGCCGTTTGCTTACTATAGCCCAGATTCTAACTAGTTTACGATAAAACAAGATCTATACTATTAGTATTATTAATAAAATGTTAAAAAAACTGTAATACTACCAAAGAGCCGAACAAAATAATAAAAAGGATACGTCGATTGAATATATTATTTTTTATTATAATAACTGCATAACGAAGCGGGCACATGGCGGGCTGCAGCGGCAGGTGCGCGCAGTGCGACCGAATAAATCACTTCTTGCCAAATAACATATGTACATACTACGCTCTAACATCCGGGCAGTGTGTTCGCGACGTTGTGCGATTTTTAAGTATTATGATGTTTATCTATACATTGACGACCAGTTGCTCTTTTTATACTGTTAGAGAATCGTTTAATGTATATTTATCGGTCCCATACATATAATTCGCAGATACGTACATATATCCACAGAGTCCACCGCCATCATCAACCCTTTTATCGTTCACTGTTGGTCTCGGGGCTCCTCTCAAAATGAGAAGCGTTAGACCACATTCTGTTATACTGTCCAAGGGCGTGTTTGCAGACTGCGTACGTATCAAAGAATATTATTGGAAACCATTTATTTACAGCAAGCAATATTTAATTTTAAAACATACAATTTTGTAAAGCGATGCGCGCTAGGATTTCGCGCATAATTAATATATTCACAATATTTATTGCAAAGGTCAGAAGTAATTGCTGGGCAATGTTGGTTGTGCCGGCGCCGCGCACACTGAGGTCACTCAAAAAACTTGACTGTTCGCGTGTGAGTAAGTTTTTTAGTTAATTTTTTTTGTCCATCAACGCGGGTATGATTACCACAGCACAGGTGCGCCGTAGAGTTCTCGGTCAAAGGTGCTTGCGATTCAGCGTTAATGAAATCGATTTCCGGAATCTAAGAGAATAAAAAAAAAATTGTTTAGCGTGAATCTAACGAATCGGTAATCGCTTATAAATCTTCAATACTGAGGAATCCTATGAGGAGAGTGATGAATATGGAAGAAGCATGTGAAGTCCTTAAGGATTGACATATTTGATCCTTAGCGCTTTCTATATAACCTGTAAGGCATCTAGCGTGATAATGCTATAATATAATCGTTTATTTTTTATAAAAAATCGTTTATGAAATACAAAAAAGGCTACTGAGTTAATCAATTCCTACTTATTTGCAGCACTGTTATGTTTAAAAAAAATCTTATTTCGTCTGACATTATCGTTTTCTTACGCAAAAAGTACATCAAGTTTTTGTGGCAGTAAGACTTAATTTATCTGTAATCAATCATGATATGCACTTCCTATAATAGACATATGAACGTTTTTTTATTAATACTGCTTAAACAAAAACGTAGAAGGAACCCGTCAAGACAGGATGAAGATATTTGGTACTCGGTACTTATTGTCTACCCCGCAAAGACTGCGTATTCTGCCAGTATTTAACTATTCTATATATCTGTATAAATAGGTACAGGAATATCTGCGGTAAGGGTAAAGACGACCGGGCGGGGAAAGTGACATTGTTCTTATTTTCTGTTCGGTTTTAGAAGCTATTGCGAACTTTAACAGAATTTTATATTAAATATATTCCTACCTCTTTTCCTCTTACTTTTTTTTCGCTATCTACGTGTATTTAGAAAACTTTACGGTTTTGAAGTGTTCTTAATTCTAATGATAGTTGTATCGTCGAGTTAACCACAACTCCATAGAATCGGTGAGGATGAAATGATTAAAAAAATATAAATACAGGCTTACATTTAACAGTTCCCCTTACCCTTTACCCTCCGCCGCCGCCCCTCGTAAAACTTACCCTATTAAATGTTTACAGCCTTCGAAAACTTTAGCACAGAGTAGATATGAGTAGAGAAAACTATAAAATATGTTGCCATTAAAATTGTATGACACATAAAAACACTATAAAAACGGATTTATATATTTTCGCGGATTGAATTTGATTTTTCTTATTCATTGTTTTTTTATTTTCATGGCATTTCCATGGGGTTGTTTGATAAATGGGGATCGGGCGATGTCCTTTACGTTGTAGAACTAACAGACGGATATAAAGGGCGCTGTTGTTCCTAATAGCCAACCTGGGATATTTTATATGTCTTTGTGTGATTCAAAGCTAGTTTTTATAATTATAATTTGATTTATATACACAATTATATATACAAATATTTATATAGAGACTACATATATGTATATTATGGATGGTAAATGTACAATTTATAGCAATGCGTTTTTATTTATTTAGATAAATTGTGTACATAAAATCAATAATGTTTATACAACATTTTTATTTTATTACGTAACATCACGCCCACCCCTTCGGGGGGCGGAGGAGCGTGGTACACTCCCATGTTAAACCAGCTGAGTTTAAGTCCCATGGAGTAGGCGGTGAGCCTATTGTCATATACCGGCCACATATCCGGGTAAATCCGCAACTCCGAGTCACTACTAGAAAATCTAGAAAAATCCAATACTATCCAATCCAGGATTTAAACTCAGGACCTCCTGATCGGAATTTGCGTTTGCAACCACTCAACCAATGCGGCAGTCGAAATAAACAAACAAATAAACTCATTAATTACACTTATATCGCGCATACTTTTATCATAAATCTGATCCAAAATATTCCGACTGATAAGTGCTCTGTGCACAAAAAACTCACAGAGTAATCACTGATTACCGAGAATTCCGAAGTCAAGGTTATTCAAGCGCAGTAATTGCGAATTTTTGCGCAGCACGCAGTACGGGGAGCCGCTCTGTGAGTAGACTGCTCTGTGCGCGGTGTTAGAAACAATGGTAGCGCGCAGTGCAGCCCGCTGCAGAGGTTGCGTTAACGGTAACAGCGCTCTACCGACAAAGTCGTGTAACTCCATTTCTTTCGGAATGTCATATTTGAATTTTTAAGCTTGTAGCGGCGCGCTAGCTACAGTAATATGAGCGCGCACCTTACATGCAGAAATGCTGAACACGCATAACAC
>DWME01003814.1:0-17441 GCA_018244795.1 Parelbella ahira ahira
TTAAAATTATTTTCTAGTTTTTAGTTTGATTAGCAATAAAAGCGTGTTTTTTAGTTTTTTTAAACTATTATTTATTTGTAGTATTATCTTTTGTAAGAAGTAAGATAAGTGGGTAGTACTTTAATGTACATTAAGACATAATTAAAACGTTACCCTAAAAGACGTAATAATATTATAAGTACTCCGTTTTGACAAGCAGATTTAACTAATAAATGTGTTAAAAATGTAAACGGGTTGGTGTGCGAATACTCGTTGCCTTTTAAGTGTCTGTTTTATATTGCTGGGAACTCTCTACAAGCCAATGTTAATAAAGGCTGATCGGTTCGTGGGCTATCGCTCCAACCTTCAACTTCTTGATCCGTACGAGTTTTGCCAAGTGTTTACATTTTAACGTCGCACAAAGAAAATACTCCTAATAATATTTAAATCCATATTATTACCATTTCATTGAAATTATTTTTGTCGGGTGAGTAGAAAGAAGTGCTTTTCCGTTGAAGTAGACTATGTAGTATATAGTTATAGAAGTTATAATAAGTAGAATTATTTAAGAAATTGCCTTTTTCCACCACAAACATAAAATTAATGCTTCCTAGTACAACGAGGCACTCAACGTGACAAACAAACGATTTGTTTCATACATATATCTAATATGCTGTCCATACTTTCATTTATTTTAATTTTAGTTATAGGTACCTACATACTTTGCATAGAGTAGGTACACGATTGCATTGATAAGATTAGATACAATGTAATAAAATAAAATACGGAAACAAAATTCGTACATTTATTGTCATGATATTTTAAATACAAAGTTAAGTGAGATGCAAGTCTAACCAAAAATTCATTATCGCTCTGGAGGGCATCATAAGATATGCTTCCCAAACAGCTACCTGTAAAAATACAAATACAAATAATATCAGTAAGTATAGTTATTATATTATGTCAAATTTCTTTAAGACATTAATTCTTATAGACAAATACTGAGTGCTAGAACTCGTAATGGCAATCTGACGGCGGCTACTCGTGGGCACACTGGCTGGTGTGTGCATTATTGTACTGTTCTCCGCGCGACACCCGAGCGTATTATGTCCTAAGAGAAGAAAAGGGACACTTGAGTTGTCTGATGCCAAGTGTACACTATTCAAGGAATGGTCCCCGACAGCAATGAAGTCACTTCCGTCATGACCACCATCCACCATAAACCTGCCCTGTTGGTCTAACTAAAGAGGGAGAATGAAAGCACTCGTAGTAAACGACACACAACTTATGGCGGAGTGGCAGCCAGCGAACCACTCCCCAGAATATTTGTGTCCATATGGTAAGGTAATTTACAACACTCCACGGAGATAGATAGGCATTGATAATTTTAAGCTAGATAAAGATTTCCTCTGTATTTTTCCTAGAAGATGCATGCGCCTATAAATCTATACACGAGGAATGTTATTAACAGTCACGCACAGGTAGCTTTATTTTGTGTCGGCACAATAACCGGCACTTACACTTGTGGTCGTTCACGTGTTACCGTGAATAGCACTGGCCGTTCCACGGATACCACCTGCTTAGGTACGTATTAATGTCTGCTACACGATACTCACTACTTACAAGGAAATCAATAAGACTTTTAATTTATTGTTTTATCTCGACCGAATTATTTAAGTGCCTCTTACAGTATACTATACGACACTCGTTCACAGTTATCACTTTTTTACTCGTGTTTAATCACAAACGCTTAAAATATTAACAACAGTCCAAAGTTACTCTTTTAACAGGAAAATCCCACGATTTACACTTCAGGTCGCTAACACTCCTATCGCTACACTGTCGCAGGCAGCGAATGTGATTACCAAGGAATTATACTACTGACTGGTATCTAATTACATACTCACAGAATGGTTAATTTCCTCGTTCGCGGCCCCACCGAGTGCGCGGCGTCGCAGAAAAGTTGCTCAACTAGCACAAATATAATAATGACGAACATACTGCGAACCTTCATTTTGTTTGTGCTATGTCGGATATCAATCGAATATGACAGTAGCGTAATTTAATCCAACAGTAGCGTAAATGCTCCTCAAATGATCCCAGCCCACCTCTGCACAAGCTTTTATACAGCACACCGGAATGACAAACAACCTATCTCGCTGGGGCTTGCAGGCAGTGCTATTGACAATGTACTCTCACTGCGCGAGCCGGACTGTTGTTGGGGACGATGCGTTCTCGGAAATACTTCCATCGAAATGTGAATCAGCGCTCACTCGGACATTTCTATTGAGTATCGAGCGGATCATTTCTATAATAATCGTCCGTTTCCAAGTCATTTCTCAATTTTAAGTGGAATTAAAGTCAATTTTTGTTTGATAATAGCTGCCACGTTAGTCGAAGTGGTTTCAAACGCGACTGCTGATCGGGAGATCCATGGAACACAAGCGTAACCGGTGAAACGTGGGGATATATACACTACACGCCCCTGCCTACCTCTTCGAGGATTACAGGCGTGATGTTACGTTAACCATAATTATGATAACATCAATCACTCCAAACACGCACTAAAAGTAGGTATTACTCAAGTCGTTGCTTAGCAGCAGTGTCGGTTATCCAGTTAAAGGGATGTTGTTAGGAGACAGTAAAACATGATGCATACGACATTAGTCCTTATGATCAAAGCTTCTTATGACTTGCCTAACTTATAGTATTAATTATTCACGTTACTAGTTTTACGTATAATTTGTTTTACCTAATGTATTTATTTATTGTCTCGTTGGCAAGAGACTCGAGGTTGAACTCCGAGTTGAGGAAAAATATTGTTTAGTTTTTTAACTGAAAATTTCCTACAGCAGCCCAGAATCTGGATTTGTGTCCCTCACCTCGTATTCCATGGAACACTTAATATAGGTACCTGATGAAGTGTGAGTAGGTACTACCCTCTTCGGCCTCCCTGCTTGGGGAAATACAGACATCATGTAAAGTTGTGAGTAATTAAAATGAAACGAAAGGATAATTCAAATTAAATCTAAGTAACATAATACCTAAAATAAAACTATGCTAATAATAATAAAATCACCCAACAACAGACACAATATAACATGTATATTTAATGGATGTTACATTCATCTGGATAAATGAAATGCCATCCAAACAGAATTCATCTAGAACATTGCTTTGAATATAGTTAAATTCACATAGTTACAAAAACTAATACTAAAACATATTAAACGTACTACCACGCCTATAATCCCCGAAGTAGTAGGCAGAGTAGTGTAATACACTCCCACGCTTTACCAGTTACTATGTACATACGTCCCATGGAATATGGGGTGAGCCTATTGCCATACACCGGGTACAGATCGAGACTACGAGACTACTAGAAATTCTAAATTTAAAAAATCCAATAGTAGGTACCGGACCCGGTTCCGGACCCGGATATTAATATAATAATTATTTTAATATTGTTAATTTTGATGAGAATAAAATTTTAGATAAAATAAATCAAAATATTAACGATATATTCTGTAATCATAGTAAAACATGTCCTGTGTTTAGCATGAAATGTTGAACGTTTAATCTAAATTAATAATGAATAGGAACAACAACCTGATTTACAAGGAAATATATATTTTAGCATACATTGCAATATCTCAAAAATAAACAAATATGCGATATTGCCTGATATTTATATTGTTGCTTCATCGTTTACCTTGAAATAGTGTGGCTGGGAAACTTCGTTCAATACGTCACTGGGAATACCGAGTTGTGTGTTAAACTACAAAAATGCGATTATCATTCGGATCATAACGATGGGTTATTTTATTCAACTATTACACCTCAATGTATGCATGTAAACCAGTTGTCAAACCAAACGTAGTCAGGTTGGAAATCTATACATTTGTTGCAACACCGACATGGTGTATTATTTTGAGTCTTTCGACATTCATAATATGAAAAATCACGCGCGAAGCAGTTATTATAATAATTCTGCCGTACAGAAGTCGTAGACACCCCGTGCACAACGCCGCACGAACATTTGTTTACCCCTTGCTGTAGGTCGATATTTCCGGAGCCCACTCAATCACGGGATTACTCCAAAACCAATTCCCTGCCGGCGCGCTCGCCGCGAGGCCGCGCTGCGCCTCCCGACGCTGTGTCGCTTCGATAATGGCACATAATTCATATTTATTTAGTGCCAGTGCTGAATGTCACAGTTTGTAAGATTTTCTTTTTTTTTCTTAATCTTATACTATGCATAAATGTACGTAATTATTCTTTTTATTAGTTAATGTTATACCTTTGAGCTAAACCGTAGAACATGTAAGTACTCGTAGTTCAACTAGGGCAGTACTACCGCTGTCTCAGTAGTTCGGGACTAGGATAAGAGCTACAAAGGCAAAGTTTTTTGGTAAGAAGTATTCGACCCGGGATTTGTTCCCGATCGGCAGTCGCGCTTGAAACCACTCGACGAACGAGGCAGTCAATCCATTTACATAAGAGATTTTGTAGAATCTCAAAACAACTTTTAAATAGAGTAAACAATCCACTCAACGCCTATTCTCGTTAAAACGATCCGTTGAGTACGGTTCGCTTTATAAACAATAAGCTATAAGTGCTTGGGCCACATTGTGCCGCACAGGGCCGTTGAGTGTGCTTCAAAAGAAGATACCAAAGAGCGAATTACGCTTGAAATATTTGAAACCGAAATGATTTATATTAACAACATATTAATTTATAAATCGTTTTCAATATATTGTTGGCACTGAAAATAAAGAATGTTTGAGTTACTCGTCACACAGTCCAGTCCATTACGCGGCTTGAGTTTTAGCTCAGTTATTATTGCCTAATAACGTAATTTTTCGCGTTGCATTTGGTTAGGTTGGGTTAAACTGGATCGACTTGGGCTGGACGGAGCAGGTCAGGTCAGGCCAGGACAAGTCTGGTTAAGATTAGGTCAAGGTATGGTCAATGTAGGATTAAGGTTTGGTTAAGTTGGGTTAGGGTTTTCGGTTGACTTGGATTCAATTTGGTTAGGTTGAGTTCGGAGTTTTTTTTATTTTTTCCCATGGGGGGTACGCCGCCCCCAGGGGAGGTTTATTGTGCTGGTTAACATGGCCTCGACGGCGAGGGTTCTTATTCTAACGGAGCGGGGGGATTGCGGATTCGGTGATTTGATACCTGTTTCCCTCCATCGCCTTATGATCTAATCTATTAATCGGTCAAATACAGCGGTATGCGCCCTCTGCGTTTATGGCGAGCCTTAGGCGGCCAGTATTTCGCAGTCGCCTACCGCCGCAACAGCTTGTCTAACTTTTCCTAAGTTATCTCGGCGGCGGGGAGCGGCGCACCGCGCGTATATCCGGAGCCATGACCACGCCGAGTGCGTCGCCCATCGTCGTCCGGCATTTATTGATTTGAGTACGCACATATAGATATACATATACGGTGGCAAAACTCACGCACAAAACACTATACTTTTACACTACACTTGTTACGGGTGGTGGGGAAGATTTAGGGGTTACTAAAGCGGCCCAAAAGGAGGGGGGGGTTGACGGAGTAGACAATTTAATTCACCTAGCCCCCGTTGAGCCGCTTCAGTCTGCCGATTACGAAGTCTGCGAATGTAGTGAAAGATTTGTAGGGTTTTTCGCGTGTCATTAATTACTTTAGCCTTATGGCAACCGTGCCCGGTGAGACCCGACTCAACGTGAAAGTGCGGTCCGTTTTGCTGAAAAAGTCACGGATATCGCCGAGTTCGGGTAGTAGCGCTGTGGTGTAAGCCTCTTTTTGTGCACTAGGATTACCAGGTTTCTTGCTTGGATATTTGGACTCTATTCTTAACAAAAGAAGTGAGAAAGTTTAGATAATCAAGGGCTTGGTGCAGTTTTTCTGCCTCATTTACGGCGGCATCGGCGGCTTAATGCCTATGACGCCCGAGCGGCCCCAGATCCAAACGAAATCAATGCGGCAAGAGTGAGAGTGAAGAGTGTGATAAGATTTTGGTCACCAGTGGGTGGGTGTTGCTCCTATTTGGTTAGGTTGCATTAGGTTGGCTAATGTTAGGTTAGATAAGGTTAGGTTTGGTTTGGTAATGTCCTTGAATATGAAATGTTGTTGATGAATGTTAATTAAATCGAACACTTACATGGTTGTTATAAATTTATTTCATCAAATATGTTACTACACATATAATCAAGTTCATCATACTGTTTCACGTAGGAATTAAAAAAACTCCCGTGCACATTATTACTATCATATTTGTTACATATACAATAATATGAACTTTTACCACAACCTCTACATTTTCTAGAATGTTTCAATGTTATTTCATCAGCAAATTCACAAGTGATAAATTGGTTTAATGGATATTGTGCACATAGTTCAACATCATTGTTTCTAAGTATATACCTAATTAAGAAGTCATCTACACTCTCAAATGAGGACAGATAGTTGAATACCTGTTTTTGTTGCTTTGTCAAAAGCTTTTCAAGCATAAAGACTAGATGGTGATGGTAACACTGGAATGTTATTTTATCAATGTTCTTGTTTTTCATATCCATCCACAATCTTATACAACAAACAGGAGTCCTCGGAGCACCACTGAACAATGCTGAATTAGTTAACAGACCACTGGCTGCCATAATACCACCACACTTAAGGATGTCGTACAAATTATTTGCATTCTCCAATGACTTAATGCCACCATTTGCAATGAGAGGTATTCTCACCAACTCAAATATTTGTTGTAATGCATTAATGTCTATATTATCTCCACTTTTCTGTAAAGGTGTTCGTCCATGAACTGTAATAAAATTAATACCACATTTTTCTAATTGGTGGCACAAGTTAACCGTGTTCCTAATGTCACTTAATATTCTTATTTTAGCAGAAATACTAAAGTCTGATGACATGTTACGTCTAACACCTTTAACTAAATCATGAATCAGTTCTGGTTTAAGTAATAATGCACATCCATAACCATCTTTCATGGCCCATCTCTGTGGACAACCACAATTCAAATCCACTCCATCGGCATAGGAGTAAACCAAGGTAGATGCATCAACAAAATCAGCAACATTGTTAGCTGCAAATTGTACCACTAGGGGTGAATCATCAACAGTTGTGGAGAACTCAATTGAGCGAGCTTTTGCATTCTGACAAAAAGAATCTGCAATTATCATAGGCGTGAAATTCAGGTCAACTCCATAGCTGAAACAAAATTACTCGTTAATAAAGCACGTCAGTAGTTTAATTTATGCTCATTCCTACAGATACTACATGAAGCAACATTGAACACTAGAATACTATTAATACTAACTTCTTTATCAAAGTTCTAAACTGGACCTTACTGTAACGAACCATAGGCGCACATACTTTGAGATAAGTCTGATTTGCTTTAGCCGTATCAAACAAATTACTGATGTTCACTTTAGTTTTCGTCATTGTCATTTAAAAGTACTCTTTTTGTAAGTTTACCACATGAGTGAACGTTTACGCATCTTGCTATAGTTTAAAATGTAACATGACATGTACCCACTTTTTGACACTGATTTCTTTTTGACAGCTAAAGGATTAAGAGCAGTGTTGCCAATGTAGCGAATTTGTCACTAGAAATGAAGACTTACGTCGTTGCGACAATAAATAGTTTTAACATTTTCTGTACACAAATTTGCACTTTAAGTAATAAATACAACTATATATACTATTAAGGTAGACTAGTGGGTCGCCCGCGAAACTTCGCGTTTATTCAACAGATTTTTTGGAATTTTGAAATCTATGACAGGGTTTGTTTTGATTTCATTTCATTGTAAACTGCAAATCACTCATCTACATTTAGCGCCGAAATGATGAAACCTTTTTGAAAAGAATTTTTTTATGTGAAATAGTATAGGTACATCTGACAGTTCAGTTAGAATTGGAGTTTATTGATAACAATTTACTATAAATAATTATATATAGAGATCAATACAAACTGACGGACGTCGGGAAGTTCAGTAATGCATTTTCTCAGTGGCCGGACTAAAGGTAAGAACCACAGTGCAATTCTCTAATTTAGACTAATTGTAAATAACAATTAAATCTATAATGTGATCATGAATACATCTTCATATATTATATACTTTTTACCATTTTGGCAATCTGAAACCATTCACTATGTTCTTAAAAAGCAGTTATCAAATATGTAGAACGGAACGTTATGTAGTACAGATCATCAATGTTTATATTTTAATTTTTCTCTTGATCCATCTGAATAGGTTATGCACTGCAATTATTAATATATAATATTATGTCCTTAATTTAAACGGCATGGAAATGGTAGCGAAATCAGTAGATATTGGGTTTTTGGAAGAAAAACAAGCCTGGCTCTTACATCCAAGATTTTTCCCCAGCAAAGTAGGAGGAAAACCCTCATGGTTAGACCTTAGAGATTTACCTAATCCGAACGATTTAGCCTGCAAGAAATGCAACGACCCCTTAATATTTCTGTGCCAGGTAAAGTGTGATTCGTAAGTTATACTTTATCCCGATTGTACTGTTAACTGTTTGAAGAGTGTAAGATACTTATTCATGATTAAACGCTTTCTAACAAATATTTAATTCTTTAACAAATATTAAGACTGCCTCGTTAGTCGAACGGTTGTAAGCGCGACTGCCGATCGAAAGGTCCTGGGATCAAATCCCGGGTAAGGTACTATTGGATTTTTCTAATTTAGACTTTCTATTAGTGACTTGGAAACCGGATCACCTGTTACGTAAACGTATCTGGTGCAACGTGGGATTGTACTACACTCCTCTGCCTACCCCTTCAGGGATTACAGGGGTGATGTTATGGTTTAACGAATAGTTAGCTTTTATATTTTCATTTTAAAATCAGTTGATATGAAAACCTTTTATTGGTTAAGAATCCTTATGTATTAGCACCTTTTTAAATAATAAACAATGTTTTACAGATTTATGCTCCTTATGAAGATAAAAATGAATGTTTTCACCGGACGATATTCATATTTATCTGCAAGAATGGGTCCTGTTGTCAAACAAACTGTTCAGATAACATTGCAGTATTAAGATGCCAACTAATGAGAAAAAATGACTTTTATTCCTTTGAACCCTATGAAGAAAATGAAAATGAGGTATAAATGATGTCTGGCAAAATCAAAATAGGTTTATGCTTATTAATACTCAAACACATGAAATACCAAAACTTAAGCTGTTAACAGAACAGCAGCACGACTGTAACAGTAACAGTAAAAAAAACAGCCCAAGACTCCTCACTTTGCACAATTTGTTGCATCATTGTTTTTTCATAAACTTTTTTTGTAGGAATTTCCAATGGATAAATTTCCCAAGTTGTGTTACCTATGTGGCATCAAAGCTCCTTCACATTGCTCAAAATGCAAAAAAACATATTATTGCAGTCGCAAACACCAGATACTTGATTGGCAAAAAGGTCATAAGGAGTCGTGTTTAAATTTGCAACAGGTAAAATGTCTGTACATTTATTGTTAATAATGTTTAATCTCTGGTATCTATATATTTGTAAAAATGTCTATATTTTTTTAATTTCTTTGACTATAAAACTTGACGGAGATCGCCCACGACGACGTTTTGCAGTGCCGGTCGACAGCTACTGAGATAGTCGCAAGACGAACGCGATGCTGCCGTTGGTCATATGCTTTAGTCCATGTAGCGCCCATTAACATCGCGTCATCGCAACGGTCAATGGAGTCGCGAGCCGATGCACTTCTGTTACATGTTGCACATTCGACTAAAGGCCAAAAGTAGCGATGCAGTCGTGCCTTCACGACACTCGCTACAGTACCGTTGCCAAAAGTCGCCACGGAATTCCTCAGTAATTTTTATAACATAATGGAAGATATTATATTTTATACTTTTCATGCAGCAAACTACAACTCTATCGAGTAGTCAAAGTAATTTTTTTGTGACTGAAGCAGGAAGATCCTTTTTATTCAAAGAATGGGAACTTGTAGTTGATGAAGAAGATGGAGTAAGTCACATATGATTATTGTTGACAGTTCTATTATTTTTGAATGCTTAATGCATTTAAACTCGTTTGTAATGTAGATATTAATATTTTAGGAGGAAGCCAGTAATGTTGACACAAACAAGGAGATGGAAAAGCTAACAAAACTATTACAAGAAAAGAAGGCTGGTTCATTAAACAACATAGATGAAAGTGAGCTAGAACAGTATACGAGAACATTACCTAAAGATAAAGTGTTTAGTAAATTCAGCAAAAGGATAGCTAGACATCCTGAGCAAGTTTTGAGATATGACAGAGGAGGTATCCCTTTATGGATCACAGGAAGTGCTTTCAATGAACCTGCTCATATTCCAAACTGTCAATATTGTAATGAAGAAAGACAATTTGAGTTTCAAGTGTGTGCACATTACAATTCTATTAATTGGCTAATGAACAAAATGTAAAAATATTTTAAACCCAATTCATTTCCTTGCAGATAATGCCACAACTACTTAATTTTATTAATGTGGGATTGGAAGTGAACTCCATTGATTGGGGTATTCTTGCTGTTTACACATGTAAGAATAGTTGTAGTGAAGGTCCAGGGTACAAACAAGAATATATAATCAAACAAGATTTAAATTAAAATACTTTATTTGCTAAATATTTTTTTCATTATTAGAATAATATATAACTCACTTTTGTTTTCTTCCATAATCTTCTGATAAATATGTTAATAAGTCATTGAGACCAGTGAATTCTGTTCTAGATTGTGGTGGATTGTTCCTCGGTAATACGGGCAGAAATTGGCCCATCTTTATTCTAAAGTCTTTTAACTAAAATATAAAAAAAATGTATGAATTACTTATGAATATGAAATACAAATTTTGAACCTGTAGTAGATGAGTCCCTGACTTTTTGAAACCTACTGCTACCATGAGAATGTTATCCTATGATAATCATCTAACTGGCTGCTTAATCTATTCCTTCTCTTAAACCCTTTTAGTGCCGTTTGAAAAGAGGTGTTCATCCAAAGATAGCCAGCTGAATACACTATACCACGCAACGAAGTCGCGGGCAAAAGTTAGTAGAGAATAAAACAGTCATGTTAATTTTTACATATCCATAGATAATTACATTAAAAAATTAGTTATTTGTTTTAAAACGTAATCGTACATAAGAAAAACTTGTCTTCAATCATAATTTTAACAGGTGCAAATCTGATATGTATATTGCAGAGTCTGATGTACCATAGGGGTTTCATTTAGGTCTGGTGCTATTTTTTGCCTTTATTAACGACATAATGTCTAACATAAGAAAGTGCAAATTCTCAACTCTTAGCTGGCAACAAAATACACACAGCTCTGAAAATTGCTGCTGCTACCATGCTTGTTTAAGATCATTCAGATAGGATCAACAATTGATGTAAAGATAAAAGTATGGATATTGAACTCTATAAAATCTTTATTAAATATATGTACACGTAAACATAATCCGATTCCATCAGTTTATCACTTAAATGGCAACCAACTAGCCGAGGTGCCTGAAATTCGCGATCTTGGCGTGATCTTAAATAAATAGCTTAAATTCACATCACATTGATTATATAGTAAAATAATCACCAAGCTCTGCTTGTAATCAGACTTCTGAAAAACTGCTGTAAAGTATTGTGTTTCACTGTTGGTGTGATAATAAATAAATAAATTTTATATACACTGTTTATTGCATAGTATATACTTCAAATTTCCAATATGTTTTTTAACAAAATAAGTAATATTGCACAAGGAACATAAATAATATTCCATTTAAATAAACAGTCTCAACATCAACTGGCTTAAAAAAAACTGACAGTTAAACTGAAAAATTATTCATTTCAATTATCTCATAGTGAAATTGGACTATTTATAATGTAATATAAATTTAATTAGAGACAGAGATCTCTGGCAATGCGAATAGCAAAGTGTACAAGGTGTAGGCCAATATATTGGCCCTGACACTTCACCACTATAATGAGAGCTGATAATATATCAGTCTCTGGCACTAGAAGGGTTAACCACATGCAATGATCAATATTATTTTGAAAGAAAATTACAAAAAATATTTACATCTTTAGCTCCAGATAATTTCCACACACCATAACATACAAATGAGGTGCCAGCTAATGCATACAATGTGCCCCAGCCTAGGGCTCGCAAGGCAAGAATGGCTCCTGCATCAGCTAATTCCACACCACTGTGCAAACCTAACATACAAAGCATAAATAATAAGAAAATACAATAATATTATTGATTATTGTTCATACATGCAATGTATAAAATTTTAGGTAAATATACATGGGTTACTTTAATTCCCATTTAGTAAAATATTGCAGATTATGAATAGATTGACTGACTTGTTGGTTGAGTGTTTGCAAGTGGAATCGCTGATTGTCCTTAGCCCTGGAAGCTTAGTTTGACACCCAGGTTAGGTACTGTTGGGTTTCTTAATTTGAAATTCCTAATAATGGCCATGAGTCTAGTTTTATACGTCTTGTAGATAGCTTTAGGCTCAAACATTATTCCATGGTAAGACATATAGTAACATCACAGGTGAATCGTGTGTATGTATTATACTCATTTAAATATCTGTTCTCTAATTCTTAAGATACATACCTTTATTGAAATATTTAGGATCAGATTTTTTTGCAGCTGACAATGTCGCACTAAAACCTATAAACGCTGATATCCCAGCAACCGATGCTAAAAAAGCACCAGCTGAAATAAAAAATTTAATTCAGAACCCTCAGGAATGAAATTTAGGAAATAAAGGAGTGGTGCGATTAGGGGAGAGGGGTCTATGTCCATAAGAGGACGTCTAATGACTGACGATGATGATGAAGGTATAAATTATACTACGAGATACTTAACTTTTATTCTCTCTAGTCGCTCTTTGTCAGACATTATACTACATTTATGCGATTAATTTTACTTGAAAATACAATATCATTCTTTATTATTTATTATTGGCATATGAACCAACGGAACGGTAACAATTGTCTTAGTTATAAATCCTTGACTTATCCTCTGTTACAAAATAGGCATAGAATTAAACCGAGACGGAATGTCATTCTAAATTAATTCAGAATGACAGTTTTTTTTATGCACAACTTATGAATAATCTTCTTACGGCCAAATATATATAAACTTAGTAGCATACAGTATACCGCTTGACTATGTTAATGATAAAATAATATTAGTAACACCAAGAGTAACAAAAGAAAAATTTTACAAAAACTTATATGCATAAAATGTACTATAGATCCCATGATTCTGAACACCGTTAAAGTTAAAATTCAATCAAAGCACATCTGCTATTATTATTTAATACCGATTAGATATAATCAAATAGTTTCTTTTTCAATTTGCCGATATAAAACTTTTTGCTGAAGAGGTAACAAATTTTCAAGCCAATGAAAAAAATAAGATCATGGGTTTCATACGCCATATCGAAACTCATGAGAGCCAACATCGATACATCGATCTCATAACAAATTCAACATTTATGACATCGATGGCTTACGAAATCGAAAGGGTATGAAATCGAAAGCTTATTAATAACTTTGTTATTATTTGCTTTTTGGTCAGACTTTTGTTTACATCGATATAATAAGATTTGAATCAATTTATAATTAGTTTTCTCTCCGTAGTCAATACATACTCCTTCTTGGCGGTTGTCGTGGTTTTTCAGTGGTTAGTTTCTTTACGCGATTTAACTATTCATACAAAAATATAATTTATGAAGTTTATTGTTTTGCGTCGATTTAACACAATTTTACTTAACATTAAATATTTTGATAACAGTTGTTTACGTTTATTTCATAAATTTTAACGTATCTGTTTTTTATGTTCACTTCTATTAGTAACAACAACAACAACAAGATATCGATGTCATGAATTTTCGATTTGTAATACTTCGATGTCCTAGACGTTCGATTTGGTGATCGAGGTAACAAGCTTAGAGATATTATATATAGAGTAGGGATATACCTGTAAGCTGCGACGTCCGACGGTTAGAAAGAGAGAAACGATCGCGATCCCCTAGCTCTATCGCACTACTGACGCATGCGCAGCAAAAGAACTGCTTGTTTTTCAAATAATGCTTTCTCTTTATTTCGTTGGACACATTTCAGGCTGGTCCCTACTCTATATATAATATACCTCTGCTCGCATACAATGTAACATATTCGATCTCATGAGTTTTGATATAGCGTCTGGAATTCTATTATAAGAGCACTCCGAATTTTGAATTATGCCTTTCGTTTTTGCATTGTGATTACACAATTAATGACAACGTAACATCACGCCTGTAATATCCGAACGGGTTGGCAGAGGAGTGTACTACACACCCTCGTTTCGCCAGTTACATTTTACGTCTTATGGAATAGATGTTTTGTTTAATGATTTGCCTTACTTCACCTTGAAACTTTTGTCTCGTATCTATATAGGTACTAGGTTATGCTAGTTAGAGTAAAATTCAATTAAAACTTACGAGCAGAGAGACAAAGCTGTTTCTATTACATGCTCAAAAAGATTCTTATGGAGCAGGCGTTAAAATAATCGTCCGCCATCATGACACCGATGACAAAAATTCTGTATCGGGATCCCAGGCTTGTGAAACACAATTGTTTACTTAGATAGTAAATTATTGTTTGCTTAATGCAGGTGGAATTTCATTCTTCGGCGCCTTGTACGATGGAGGAAAGGTGGTGGCAGTGACGGAAAGGTATACTTTGGTCGAGCTAACTTGCTGGACTAGTCTATGCGAATGTTGGCCTGGCGTTTGTATATACATAATTAAAGGACCAGGGTCTATATCCATGAATGTAGCACTAGAATGTGGCGACTTCATGGTCTACGGCGAGCTTGCCAAAGCGCTTTATGTACAGCTCATTAGCGTTGCTTCTTTTCCAAGGCAGAATTCTAAGACCATGTAGGGATTAATTACAAATAAGTGAATACCTACTGTTTAATTTTTGTTTATTTGTTTGTGTAAGTTTATATTTGTATCTTAGAAAGATGAAACGATAAAAAGTCAATTGGCTACATCTTCTATCCTCTTGTATTTATGGAAGCTAATATAATACACAAAGTTTTATTTTACATTATCTTATAAAACAGATACAGTATTAAATACATGTTGTAAATAGCAATAACTAATATTTACACGTTTATAAATCAACTATACATTTAATTAAATTAATAATTTAAAAACATTGGATAATTGGACAGACAGCATGTGTTAACATTCATTCCTCTTAAACTTTTTACTTGATTCAGTCATCACTTCGTCCAGTTTAATTCTCCGCGATTTCAGAAATGTGTTACTGTCACTATCACTATTATTCTGTCGGATACAGTTCACACTGGACACACTCTGGTTATGTACACCATGTTTTTTATCACTTAACGTTTTGTTGTTCTTATTAACTATTAAAGTGTTTTGAATGTCTTTCACCAATTCACTAGAATGCAGCTTAATTGGAATCAGTATCTGATTGTCATTGTCACGTTTTTTTATTTGCATAACACATCTATTTTCACCATCACTTGAAAGTCTAATTGCCTTTTTTATAATTTCTGGAGAATCACTTAAATTGCGTTTGACAAATATATCGCCAGTAGGCATCTGTTTTATTATCGTGAGTGCCACTTCTGACTCTTTGCCATCCATTTTCTTACTTAAACTTTTGTCTCCATCACAGCTCTCATCTTGTTGCTCATCAGCTTCAATTAATTTACCTGTAAAAATCAAGTAGTTAAAATATTTTGCATGTAAGACTTGACGAGATATAGTTTTATTTGAAAAAAACATACATTACCATTTAAAGTTGGGAATTTTATGTCAGGTAAGGTTAAATGCGAGTCTGGATTATATCTATGCATTAGAATTTTCAACAAGTTAGAGATTTCCTCTCTTTTCCTCGTTACTACAATTTCGTCAAACCAATTAGCTAGTTGTTTTATAGGCAGTGAGTAATCGTGTACAGGGTCCTGGAAACATTAATAATACTTTTAATATACACTGTGTTCTGTAGGATGTATTCACTGGGAAAGATCTATTAATATTACCTTAAAAAAATGTTCTACATATTGTAGTAAATATAAACCACAATCTGTAAAGTTGTTCTGCTGCGGTATCTTGGGACAGCTCCCCTTCATGTTATCTTTATTAAATATTTTATTTTTGCAGATCTGAAACATTAAAAAAATCAACTACTGCAAAAAGACACTGATCAATGTTAAGTCTTGCAAATTGAAACAACCGTTTTCATAAAACTATGCTATGCTGCTTATCTAGATTTGGTAAGCAAAATTAACTCCGACAGAAGTGTCAATTGATGTACACAATTACTCGCTACGCTAGTGCTTCACACCGAACGTTGTAACGGTGCTGTATGGTAACACTAATTATGAAACTATAAATTGGATCGTTCACATCTCGTAAGTTATACATCGGGCAAAATCATGCGAACTCATCTGTTTGGTACATAGCAGTTATTTTAAAAAACTATTTTCAGTTATTATTATTTTTTGACTGCCTTGCTGGTCGAGTGGCTGCAAGCGTGACTGTCGATCGGGAAGTCCTGGGTTCAAATCCCTGGACGGATACTATTGGATTTTTCTAATTTAGAATTTCTAGTAGCGACTCAGTCTGGATTTGTGCCCAGTGTGTGGCAATAGGCTCACCATCCATTCCAACAAAACAAAACGACAGAACAATAAACAGATAAAAATGATAAATATTATTGATTTGGGTTCTATTGCAATAATAAATAAAGATAACGTAACATCTTGCCTGTACTCCCTGAAGGGGTAGGCAGAGGAGTGTAGTGCGCTCCCACGTTTCACCAGTTATGTTTACATCCCACGGAATAAGTGGTGAGTCTATTGCCATAGTCTAAAATTGTGGATTTTTAGCTAGCCTATGGGACTTATAACCGTAATTATCAACAAGAGAAATAATTAGTGTAACCACTACAGTTTCTTTTCCCTGTGAATTAGGACATAAAGTGCCTAAAATTTTAACTACTTAGATTTTAGACCTGCTTGTAACTGTAACCTCATGGGCAGATGATGATTTGTTTTATTGAATTCTGAAGAAATATAATATATACAAAAAATCAGCAAGCGATACAACATTCAACCATTATAAACAACATTCTACATTAGCCACAGTGATTTCTGAAACTATTTACTGTACGATAAAATGTAATAGATTACCTTTGTTTGATATTCACAAGTTAGGTAATCGCGAAGAGTCGCAACTACCCTAGATCTCGATGCACCAGCTAATGAATCAAAGATGAGTATACAAGGCCTGAAAAATAAATGGCAGTGTTAATGGTTAAAAATAAGTTTTGCATATTAAAAGCTACATTAACAGATTAAATATATCCCATAAAGTTTGAGGCAAAATTGTGTAATATACCTGTTAATAT
>DWME01003815.1:0-17441 GCA_018244795.1 Parelbella ahira ahira
AATATATAGAATATAAAACATAAAAAATAATATCTATTTTGTGCTTATTGGAGGGGGTGTGGTGTGGGGGGGGGGGGGGGGGGGGGGGGGGGGGGGGGGGGGGGGCTATGACCAGTAGTGGACTGAGATAGGCTGGTGATGATGATGAAGTTATACAGAATAGCTTGCAATTCAAACGCGAAAAATATGCATCAATATTATTTTTGACAGCATTCTCAAGTAGTAACACTTCATATTGTGACGTTTAACGATCTTTTTCGACGGCTGTACAGCGTGATTGCTAATCGGTTCTCGGTCAGGCGGTCATGTCCAATTCAATGCAAAGCCTACATACAAAATCGATTTGTATCATTTCATTCCGCTATAGAAGCTATACGACGCTCCGTATACACAACGACCGCTACAAATATCGTCTGTGCGTAACACACAAATAAACATCGTGAACATATCTGTATTAGTTAAACACACACATAGTATATTGATGTACATAGTAAATACAAAACCGCTTAAGTGTCTCCATCACTTATAGCTTAGTGTGTGATACTGAAGACTGCTGTTATCGTTATCTGTTATATTCGTATGTGATAAAATGCAACCTGCCCACACTCCTTAAACGGCTTTGTTACGAACATGGAATAAGATCTGAAATTTATATTACCTAGACGTCCACAATAAACGTTGATATCTACAACTTTAAGTTTGGTAACCTGTTTCTAAATGCTTACATTAATAGATAACATATTAAAATATATACGGAATGTTACATTTATACTTAATATTATACAATGAGACAATATGTAAAATCAGTCGTTCGAAGAATAATTGTAACTTAACTGTAGGTATATTTAAGGCTAGAGCACAAATTAATAGTGTCGATGATGTTGTGTTGGACTGCGTTTATGTCGAGACTTCGGTCTAGTGTGCTCCAGGTTTTATTAGACGGTTATAAACCATAGAAAAATAAATGAAAACAATTATTATAAATACAAGATATTCAATAAAACGCTTGGTTATTGATGTGATGTAAGAGCTGGATAAAACTTCTACTTGCGAATTAGAAAAGCGTAGGAGTATAGGAGATTTTATTGTAACCTCAATTGATAATTGTGTGTTAAACAACGATTTCGTCACCGGCGAATCGGATTTATTTAAAAGTTTTGCTAGCAATTTGCGTTTTGTTTTTTTTTATCGTTCTCACTTCCATCTCTGTTGCTCTAGTGGGTACGAACAAGAATACTACGTTTTCCATTTTTGCCTATTTTCCGTTTCGTATCAGGTTCACTCGAGCGGAAATCCGGATATATTGTCTCTGGTATCCCTGCGAGTTTTTGGTTCACGCTCGTTAATTGAAACGCAAGATAAAATGATTGGGAACTTTAAATAACAATAATTTTCAAATTCGTCTCATACAAAGAAACGCGATTAATATGTTGACAGCACTTGGTACTTTCAACTTGTTTAATATATCCATTAAACTGAAATGAATAATTTATGTTCATTTTTAAATCATAATAAAAATGCATACTGCACCGCGCCTGATGCGCTGGAATAAGAAAATGTAATCCTGGAATCAGATTTGGTCGGAAGTTTTGTGCAGAACTTAGGTAATTTGCAAACGGATTTGCTATCGGTTCGCTCTTAAATGGCTAGCGTAGCATTGTTTTAGACTATTACAAACTTCAATTGGAAGCTGCTGTGATACTGACTTAGTGGGATCACTCCCCAAATTCCAATGTACGTCAGATACCAGGATTGTATCCCTAGCTGGAACTTACGTTCAGATAGTCAGCGCCGGACGGATGCCAGTGCACGTCTTACTCACACTTTAACAATCCTTCTTAGACAGATGCCTTATCCAATTACCTTGCGATTTACCTTTAAATTTTAACATTACTCTTGGCACTTTTCATTAAATCGATCACAGTACTCGATCGTTTGCAAGTTGGCGACGAAAATACCAACTCGCATTACGCTGATAATTTTATTACAATTTACACTAGAAAACGAATCGTGTCCATAAGCATTCATAGAGAAGAAGTGAAACATTTTGCTTACATCTGTGTTATAAAGACAAAGCTACAGGACGGAAGTTTGTTTTAGTTTATGCGAATAAGAATGAAAATATTGTGTAAGAAACATTATTAACGGAAAAAAGTTGAACAAATATATACACCTGAAATATATAATAGGAATTAAAAAAAAAAACAAAATTCCAATGTCAAATTTGATATGATTCCTTAAATACTGCCTTTGGCATTACATTAATGTATCTACTAGTAACATTTTAATACATACGAAACACGCTTTCCGCGCCGCCGCGTACTCGCACGTGTTTTGATTGTAAAAACCGTTTGTTTTGAATGCAGCGAAAATATACATATTTAGTTGGTATTTGAAATGAAGCGAGCTTTGAATTTCAAAACAGGGGCCAAATAAGTTTAGTACGAAATTTTTAATATTACGTAATTAAATGAAACTTAATAATTCTCTGTTAATTGTGTTTTGCAGATATCTCAAATTAAATCAACCTGATATTGATACTGAAGTATTCTACGAAGTTTTCATTACGTACCCTTTCAGATATACGTAATTTTTAATGAATTCAGATTGTACTTTTTATCTGAAACCGATGAAGAATTGTTATACGATTACAGTTCCAAGAAACCCGCTAAATCTAACACCAAATATTTAATTTCATCAAAGTTTATATACCAATAAATGTATTATAACTCTTAATATTACGTATTATAATCGTTATTTATTCAACAAATGATAAACTGGTTATGACCATAAGATACGATGCTACGGGCGCTCGCAGGCGTCCATAGAATACGCCTGTAAGATTCCTCTAATCTAATGATAAAGTACATTTTATCTATTACACGGGAATTTTTTCAAGACTACGTGTACCATCAAAAATTTTGTTATACTATATCATTTATAAATAGAACACCAATTTTTTTTTATTGAATCGAAGTAATAATCTCTGCGTGCTGATAATGAATACAAAGTTAACTACATGTGACTATTATTTTATTACTTAAATATTTATTCCCATAAAACTGTTTGAGTTACTACGATACCATTGGGTAAATTCGTTCAAACTGAATATGATGGGTAGTAATATAGATGCAGATAATGTTTAGGTATACGAGGTCGTAGACAGAATGAGACAGGTAGAAGCGAAAGAAATAATCAGGGAGGGCCAAAAAGCCTTGATATAACACTCTAAATTTTCATTCTCGACATGTTATAATATTCTGTCACTTTTAATGTTGCATTCCTGAAGGGACATCAGGAGATAAGTCCAGAGTTAATCCGGTGTCAAGAAACACGAGTGGGTCGCTTTGATATTAATAAACTTGACAATTTGTTTTGAAGTCCTGTCTACATTTCTCTTTATGTAGAAAAACCTGCGCAATCCTTAACATAAACTTTCTACCTTCATTTGTATCTTGTATATTATTATCGATCGAATTATGTGGTCTAATTTTAAATGTGTAACATCTAATACACATATTTACAGGACCCTGATATTTAACTACTTGACACGATTGAACAATGGATTTGAAAGGGGGACATATGGAGTTTATAACAGCGAAAGACCAACAGTGATGTCCGATATGCACAAGCCCATTCAAGACGATTCACGATTTAAGAAAGTAAAATGATCTAAATATATATTTATATAACATAATTATCAGATTTCGTAGATAACTGGGTTATATAGATTAAATAATTCGGGCCAGTCAGGTCCATAATCACGTCAGTTTGTAGACAGCAGCCAACTATTAACATTCCATAACAAAAAAAATATTCTCACAGCGAAGAATCTGTTTAAAAAAAAGCCGAACCTCATAAAGTGAACGAACGAACTTGAAAGAAAAACGTTGCAATGTGAATTGCTTGGAATGCAGAGAAAGTAAAATAATGCATACATTACATATGTGTAAATGATAAAAGAAAATCAGACCAGGAGAATGTAGAATTAAGAGCTCAAGGTTTAAAAAGGCAATAATGAAATGATATAGGTACCTATTTTTCAAAAAAGGTAGATGTCATCAGTAGTTGATTGTAGAACGATAAGTAGCGATATTTTTGTGTAAGTGTATTAGAATCATATTGTGTTAATAATTACTTCCCAAATAGTGTTTGAAAGATTTATTATTATACACAGATACCTAAGTATTGATTATTGTAATTGTATATGAAGAGGAAATCGTGTGATGATTTCATGTTAGCGCGAGATTGTGGGATCTGCACCCCTATGTTCAACATTCCATTGGGTAGTTCCATTTACAATTGGTAAAGTTCAATGGAGTCAGAGAGTCGCCGTCGGAAGGAAGAGCGCCGGGAAGAAACGCCCTCCCTGGCTGAGCATCATACGGGCGAGAAGGAGGCATCCAAAGCAGTCTCCTCCTGGATTTGGCTGGAGGGGCTGTAGTACTGTGAAAGAAAGTATATGATAACGAATTATATTTGCAGTATTGAGTACTATGTTGTCGTTTCATCATAAAAGTTTTATTAAAAATGTAGTCTTCTAGTAAACTAACTTACTCCGGGGTAAGCGTCTCCGTTCCATCCAAGGCTTTCGCGTTCATTCTGCGTTATTTCCACTCTAGGAGTTCTGGGCTCCGCGTTGCGTGGCTTCGCGGCCAGCACGGCGCGAAGGGTCAGATTGGCACGAGCGGCTTCAGCGCGTCCATGAGCGAGGTACTCCAGAAGAGCCACAATTAGAGCCAGCACCAATCCAGCAATCAACACATAGAAGAGTCCAGACAGATGGTACAAATTTATCTCTTGAGCGTGTGGAAAACGCTAAAAACACAAATGTATAATTCAGTAAACATATATGTATATGTATAGGCACACCTTTATTTATTTAGAAATCCAAATTATTCGTGATCAAGCCCACATTACAGTTTTAATAAAATACTTGTCAACATATGTTTTTCTATTTTATTGACTCCTTGTTGGTATTTAAAAGCGTATGTTAGAACCATGACTGTTATTTTCGATCTGATAAACTATTCGTAACCTAAAAATAACACGACGGCGTCCACCGAAGTGACACCGGAAACGGAATCATATCACGGAAATGACAAATGCCATTCAGAGATTGTATTGTACTTATTCTTGGGTACATCTTGATAGAGGTGTATTTTTATCTCTAGTGTCGGGTGTGTGCTTCATTGTCAATGGCTAATAGTTGTAATAATATATTTAAAAAACGTATCATAACAAATCCATCCCTTGTAATATTGAGATACCAAGCCAGGAATATTATCTGTTCTAAAAAGATATTTTGCTTGTTTACTACTTGCCAGTACTGACACATCCAGTAGCGTTAGAATAGCGCCTCGATCGGATACATATCCTTATTTGGAGCAGCTTACCCAAACTTACTCACTTAATAACATCAACATTTTAAGAATAACATATGCTGTACATATTAAGTTAACAATTTTTCTCCAAATACAACTACATACCTCTGCATTTCCACACTCGTCCCTTACGAACCATTTTGTAATCATTGCGGCTAGCTTGCCATTTGACTTCAGGACTTGAATCGCAAGATTCACGCCGTCTCTAAAAGTAAATTGCCATTTGTTTTGTTACGTCACATGTTACAATATTGAACACAAAAGAAACTCGAAGGAATGTCGCCACGCAAGCGACTCGCTTAGCAAACGCGTTGCGTAAAGTCGCTAAATAGTTTAATGCAAATGTGAGACGCGTCTCGCAACAGCGCAGGCAGCTAACTGATGTATATTAAATGCCCACCGAAGTTTGGAACCCCTCGGAAACGCGACGGCGTACTCCTGGAGGCCAGGTTTTTGGATGTTGATGATGACTTCACAGTTGCCGTTCAAGTCGCTGTCTCCCCTGTCGCCTACGAAGAAGACCCATCCTTGACGCTCCACTGCTTGCTGGGGTATTAAAGGTCCAGGGCCGTCAGGGGTATCCTAAATAAAAAATAATGTACTTACATGTTATGTATTACTGATGATTCTATTATTTTATGCTATCATTTAAGAGAATGAGTATAAGATGTGTTTTTTCTTACGAAAACGTTCCTAAATGTATTATAAATCTTAGAACATTGAAATAATGTAATTCCAACTTAGAACATAAATATTATTCTAGTTTGGTTATTATTTTATCACGAGCCATGTGAGAGTTTGACAGACAATGGCACTAGATATTGTACATGTAACATACTCGGGGGCATCGAGCGGTCTTGATGAGCTCGTTAGCAGGATAGTTGATCTCAGCCAGAATCAAGGCGGCGCCCAGGGAGGCGGTATACATTGCCACCATGAACCATGTAAACATCCACCAGGCCAGGCTTACGATACGCCCAGACATAGATCTAGAAAAAGGGATTTATCAGTAATCGTAATAATGAAAAAACGAACTATCCAATACACCAGACATGATTTGATAGATGATTTGCTGACTGATGATTTTGCCACAATTTTCTTTATTCCATGTACTTTAAAATTATCATTATAGTAATGTTATACGACGTCGAACATGTAAGCAATTTCAAATTTCGGAGTTTTTTTGCAAATCAGATAACCGAGTGAAACAGTCAATTGTACATTAGATTCCTTTTAGTAGAATAATGCAATAACTCACCGGGGAGAAAGCTCATTTCCTTGTTGCAGAACGGAGCTGTAGATGTACCAAATGCAATTCGAGAAAGTGAATTCATTTATAACGCGAGCCTGAAAATACGATAGAATTCCAAACATGTATAGAAAATCTACGAGTATTATACTACGATATACAGATCGAGCTCAGTGGCGTGTTACTAGCTGTGGTGAGATGTATGCATGTATGTGTAGAAAATAACGTGAGTAATATATAAATTTGTGGATAACGTACTTCAGGAACTTCTTCCTGCTCAGCTGGAGTAACAGGTCTTTCAGGCTCGGTCACATTCAGTACTCTCCACTCCAAAGGTGAAAACCTTGACACCAACCACAGCACGCTTGATACGATTACAGTGGCCAGAGCAATGCAATACTGAAAAAATGGAATGCTGCTTAATTCTGACAAGCGACAGCTACTGAACGTAAGCCGCTTACTATTCTGCCTGTCGTTAATTTTTATATATACATAAATTCCAATAATAAATTCATATATTGTTTAGCCAAGGCACGGACATAAATATGAATATTTTATAATGATACAAGCGTTTCAAAGGTAACTTAGAACGCTGTTTATTGAAAAAATATTTTATGAAATTTAATATTTAGTTCAAATTTACATATATTCCCGAATCAATAATATTAAAACTCACCCATATTGCTTTGGAGAATGGTGAAAAGAAAGCAAACGCATCCAAGAAAAAATTGTACGGTCTTTTAATTTTTTTGTCGATGGACAAAAACGGTTTGCTGTAGTCGATGACCTTCTGCCGATCCAAGGTTACCATCAAGGACGCAATCGCCATGTCGGCCTCCTGTTATATTAGCAAAATTTTAATACATGAAACTCTTACCATGACAACAAAATCAAGAAAAGCCGAAAGGCTACTTTTGAAAAAGTGAAATTTGGGTAATTCAGTTTTCTATCTGTAGTAATAATTGTAACTAAATGGTTGCTTACTTCTCTGATCAGTTCACCAACTGCTCCATCCCAGCCACCTTCAACATCAGGGTCCTCCAGTCCATACAAACCATCGAAGGAAAGACGCATCTCGCCTATGAATCATTTAATTTTTCAGTAAATATAGCACTAAAAATCTACTCACCTTCCTTGTACTAATTTAAAACTGGTAACAGAAGGGCGTAAGTATTGGTTTCATAAATCATGCAAGTTTCGTAAAAAACATGAAATTTTACTTTACTCTTGAATTTTCCTAACTTAGAATTTCTTTGTAGTTAAAATTGTGGCTCTGAGTATGTGGCGGGTTGTATGGCAATTCCATGGTGAGACGCAAACGTGACTGGTGATACGTGTCCTCTGCCTACCTCTTCGGGGATGAAAAGCGTGATGTTACGTATCTTATATGGATTTTAATATTTTGATGGAACTTACATTTGATCTCCATCATGTCACATATTTTTTCTGTAAGCTCAACGCAGAAGCCTCTATAGTTGAAAGGTATGGGCATGCCGGGTACATCGGTGTTGCTCATGACGTAGGGCGGCTCCTCGACCGTAGTCACTATGTATGTCCTGTTGCGATCGTATTCGCCGGGCAACATTTTAGGCTTAGGCGGAATTATCGGGTCTAAACCTTTATAATCGTACCAAAAGCCGACCTGAGAAAATGAAAACCAGTATTGACGATATTCTATGACCGGCAAGGCTGGATGACTCTTTGATATTTGTAAAAGTATATAGAGAATATGGCTGTTTCGAGATTGTAAGTAGTATAATATTTATTTCAAAAACTATCATGTTCAAAATTTGAATAACACGTGAGCGTGATGTGAAATAATTATTTAACCACTACACATGGCAAAATACAACATACCCTTTTTAAACTCCTATTGTTATTAAGCTCCACAACCTGTAGGGTGAAATTTCGTCGAATTCCTTTACTGTTGAACGCTATGTGGCCAGTAATACCTTGAAAGTCAACCTGGAGCAAACAAAACAACATCTCTTGTGCGTTATATTTCTATCTTTAACAAAAATCTGCCGAATTTCACTACGTAATCTATTGCTAAGTAATAAATGCTCGCATTGTAATAACACATTTGCCAGGCTCATTGGTCACGAAATGATTATATGAAATTATGAAGATTTCACGCTCAACAATTTATAAGGGACACGTTTTGCAGACAAAAGGACTCACTGTTTTCGTGGAATTATTTAAGTAATTATAAAGCTTAACTATTGAGGTTAATATTTATAGAGAACTACCCAAAACTTTATGATGTAGAAAATATTTCAGAGTACTTAAATTGGCTTTAACAAACGCGCCTAATAAGGTAGCCGTGAAATAATTACCTTTGGCAGTAATCAATTACATTTATTAATAGCTTCGCGTGTGAGACAGTGAGTATCTGTTATTCGACTCTATTAAGCTTAATTTGAGGATGGCAACGGCTAATTTGATAGTAGCGATTCATTATAAGCTTATTCGCGCTTCATTCAGTAAATTGGCGTTGATAATAAGTACATTATTTTGTAGTACACGTACAGTTGATAGTTTAATACTGACTTTGTCTAAGGTTAAGATATCTAGGAAAATAGTAGTATGGTCTTATTTCAATTACTATCGAAAGAAGATCAACCGCTGTTTGTCATCGGCTTTGGATAGAAACGTACCAAGCTCATGGCTCACTTTGGGGGAGGCCTATGTCCAGCAGTGGACTGAGATAGACTGATGATGACGATGTTCCAAGCTTCGTTCGTCGGAAGTTCTGGTTACAGGTATTTTATAATTAAAAGAAATACAGATTTGACTAGACGATAATGAAAAATATTCTTTTATGCAAAATCTGGTATAATATTTAGACTCTTATCTAGAGAAATATTTTCTAGACTCAAAGCTAGTAAATACTCAAATATTTAAGGTCTCACTAGCATATTCACATCTTGGATAACATGTTGCGCAGTTGCTGAGCTTAGACAGTTTATTTGCGTTTGTATTGCGGATTGATTTGAAACTTACATTTACATTACTTTGAACATTATATTCAGCATCTGCCTGCGAAAGGCTGCAGGCATATGCTGGATGCGAAAAGCCGAGAACAGGGCGCGATGACGCTCATTGGGGGAGGCCTACGTCCAGCAGTGGACTGAGATAGGCCGATGATGATGATGATGAACATCATATTCTAACAAGAGTACCTGTCTTCATTATCGGCAATAGATAAACTGATGAGCTTCGAATTGAATAGTAAAAGTATTGTTGACTTTTTTTAACATATTACTACGTCATTTATGGTAAATATTTTAGTAGTCCGAAATGCATGATAGCGGTCGTTATCGACTACTAGTATAAGGTTTGTTTGGAGAGCTTAACAAGTTCCAACAGGGTTGGTCACTAACTTTTCCCATCAACTATCTGCGCTGGGGATCAGATGCGGAGCTGCACTTGACAAGTGATGGAGAATATGTATAATTAAAATTATCTGGTATCTGTGTATTTTCAACGTTGTCTTATGACACTCTTATTAGTTAAGGTAATTAGATATAAATGGTTTTTCTCTAGTGCCCGCGAGCTGATTGATTGTGTTTTTCAAAGGTTGATGATGACGATAATGATGACATTTTCCTTGCTTGGAGAACGAGTCCGATAATTAGACAACAGCTAAGGGTATACCGGTTATATTTGTTATAATCTATGATTAACTTCTTACATACCTATGAATACATAATCATACATCATATCAACTTGTCAATATAATACCTACTACAATTGCTAAAAAGCCCATCAATCATTTACTTAATTACACTTACTTGCTCTAACGTTATTAAAGTTCAGCTAAATAAGTAACATTTACACGTTGAAAACTAAAATATAATTTAAAGTTTGTGGTGTTTCGACGCTAATATAGAAGTTAACAAGTTAAGCTGGCCCTTGTTTTGCTAATTCATTAGGCCTAGAGTTAATTACTGGAGGCCTAATAAATTACGTTAATTTATTAATTGCTATAGGAACGCGACCCCTTTGCCGATGTAAGAGCGTGCAAATTCGCTCTATTCGAATCTGACCGTGCAGATACTTATTTCCACTCTAGCTCTGGCCGGAAATCCATTGGAGGCAATTATGCAGTGGTAATTAAAATCTCTGCTAATCGATTCAGGAACAATATGGTAAATAGACGAAGCGTGCCGTCGTTTTGGAGCAATAAAATCACAGATAAATGTGTATTAGTCACCCATAAGGATTTATTTAGGTCATGAAACATAAAAAATAATAAATAAATGGGTGAGCTTTGTCATCCGTGGTCGGTACGGTAACGTGACAACAAGTTTATAGAACGGATGCAGGTAAGAGAATGACGTTTTAAAAGTACTCTTCTTGTTTAAATTCCCGATTTTATGCTCGTTATAATTTGATTTGTGAAAATGTTATGATTTAAAGGAATTTATTTTTATGTAATTGTACTATTGAGTTCAGATTATTTTGTTGTAAGTAATTACATTTGAATTTTTTTCTCACATTGTAATTTAAGAAAATTTCCTAACCTATGTTGTCTGAACATATTTCTACAGTAAAGTGTCTGTGAACCACGCTGATATAAAAATATGTCACAATGTTATTCGGCTTGGTTAAAATCACGATTTCAGTTATTAAACTAACGGAAATAACTGCTCAAAATTTGCCACATCCCTTCGGGGCTTCACATACATTTATGTAAATCCTTCTCTACGTATTTCATCAGTGATAAAGCTAGAATAGTTAACTCGATCAGCAAAGTTAAATCAATCACCATAGAAGCGGGGTTACCCCGCACGGTCTATTTAAAACATCCAACACCTGTGCTCCTCTGAAATTCCTTTTATTTAAAAACTAACCCACATTCTAACTCATTGGAATTTCGGGTAGTGAATTTATTAAAATCTAAATAGATAGCGCTACTAAGTTTTCGATAATATGTACCTATTATTGTGATTTAGTATATTTAATTATAGCGTATCTGTAATTCGTTAGCGGCTTTGTAAATTTAATGATTAAATAGCTTTAGATGAAAAATAGTGATATACGAGTACACGGTTCTAAAATCGTTGCCTGGTTTTTAATGATTATTACACAATATTAATAAAATTGTTATTTCAGATATTTGAATTTAGATATGTCCAGTTGTCTAGCGGGAATTAATTGGGGAGCGAATTATAGTCGATTAGCATCTTTTTTGACTCAAAAATATAACGTAAAGGTCTTTTTCGTGTTATTTATATTATTTACTTTTTTTTCGAACGCACTGCCCTAATTTCCTCGTTATAATCGTGATGGCGATGTACTCAATGGTAATCAAAAAACAATCAAACGACATTTTTCGTTTTGTTGATTGAATCAAGCTCTACCAATTACGTATATTGGTACAATTACCAACGGAATGATCTTGTTTACGGTTTTATTCAGTTAATTGGAGGGTATTTATATGTTATACTCTTTACCGACCGCATTTGATCTGTGGTCGGGCTGCGGTCTCGCGGTGCGGGCGGCTGTACGGTATTATATGTATATTACGTATTGTATGTTTCTAGTAAAATATAGGGTAATTGAAATTGAGAAAACGCTCCAAATTTAAATTCGCAGTAAATCATAACCTTTGGGAATTTACATGTTACATTACATGCAGTTAGCTTTACATTAGGCGAAGCACTTTGTGTGTTAGATTTTCACGTGTTTATATATTATTTGTTTTTAAGATACTATAAGGCTTACAAGGGTGGATCGGCAACCGTATATTGCGCTTTAAAAAATCATAACATTTAATTGTAATTAATAACAGTCGTATTATTGCATGGTTTATTTTCACTTAATCATGCGCTCTCTGCCTGCCCCGTAAGGGACCTGGCGTGAAGATATGTGCGTATGTACATATGTATTTATTTAATTTCATGAAAATAATCCATCACACATTTCATGTATCAATCTAAATGTAGGTTGGGAGTTTTATTCTCCGGCTTTTTTCTCCCGGTCTACTTTAGCCTGAGGGGCGCACAAAGCCGAGGTACAATGACTAAAACATGACTTTCATTGAGTGTATGTATATACCTTATATTGAATAAAAGAATTTGAATTTGAGGTATACATTCGTTAGTTGTTTATCAAGTGCATATTCTACTCGTAGGTGTTCATATTTACACCATAGATACTCCAATGGAACCGCCGTAAGACACGACATGAGCTGTCAATATCAATGTAACACGTTTATATTTCAAATATAATATAATTTGTTTCGCATTTCATATAATCATTTCTCGTATTGAACATATCAGCGCTCGCTCGCATTCGAATAATTTGAATTGGCATTCGCATAAGCAATAGGGAATTCAAATGACCCAAGGGAACACACCATTTTATTACTGTGGGCGAAATTAAAATGGAAACTTTCGCACCTTTAATATAAATGGCTGCATTTTGTAGTGATGGACGCGAAAAATTAAGGGTGAATACATATGAAGTGAAATAAAATGCGACATGCTTTGCCAACGAATAAACGGAACGAGGGAAATTAGCCGGAGACATTAAATAGACACGCTAGCGGACATATGAGTATCAACGCGTCGCATTTATTGTGGTTGGCTGGTTTGTTCGTTAAAATCATCGAGCATATCAGTAACGAATACTCCGTTAATATTTGTACTAGTATTTTCATTGGAAAAACATTTTGAACTACAAAACTGTGTTCGTCATAGTTTCTAATGTATTATGAGTAGATTAAAAATTGTGCTATACGTACTTTTTTCACCATTTTCGAGCTTCTGTCGCCCCAATCGAAAGTATGGAACACGCCGGGCGGGTTGCATTCGTATGTAGTCGAGTTGAGGACGGTGACGACTTTGGCGATCGCCTCGAAGTACTCGGACCGTTTGAAGTGCCATTTGTTGATGACTTCGCAGCATAAAACCACTATGTCGCGCAGTATTGCCGCCGCTGCCTGCGATCGTATACTTAGAATTACGCATTATCCTATGATATGCCAATCGAATAAACAATTCACACTCATGTTTAAATGATTATGATTTACTACATAATATTATATCATTCAGAACACTGTGGGTTATAAAAATTTAATGTCGTTAATAAAAAAAATACAGGTACATAAAGAATAAATAACGAATTACGAAATGAACAAAAAACGTAAAATAGGTTGGGTTAATTTATTCACATATGTATATATGCCATTCCGTTTGCGGCGACTTTTCCTCTAACATATTTTTAAGACTTTATTATTCTGGATTAACGGACCAGTATGTCTAGTCGGTAAATATTTTTTTATTCCTCTGTATATCCTGCTCGAAGTAATAGCCTTGATGTACATATTTAGTGAAGTATTAAAACATACTACGAAATATAATACTACTATATCACATCAAAGAATGACTGAATAATTCTTAAACTTAATAATAATAATAATACTTCTTAACTTTATAAGAATAATACTTAAACAGTAGTTAGATACATTATATCTATGGAGTTTATAAATGAGTGTTATCTGAGAAACTAGTCCCGTATTTACAAGGTTCATATGTGTAATCGCTTTCATTTTGTGTGATTAAGTATGTCGTTCTAGCTGCTTAGAAAGATTTAATTTCTTGTCATTTCTTTTCAAGTGATGGCAATAATGATTATTTTTATAGTCACGAAGTCCTAATCCATCAAAGTCGTGAGGTACACTTCGCAAATGCTATAACAAACGTTAACTTATGCTGATGACAGTTTCTAAAGTTTATAAGGGCCCAACTGTCGAAGTCCAGAGCGCAGGCCATATATCAAGTAACTATTGTAACAAAAAACATAAATTGCCAGAACGTTGGATGTAATTGTACGGCTTACCGACTAATACGACTAACATACTACCTCAAAGTTTATTTATGTGCGTATTTATAAAAAAATTGAACAGTAATAATAAAAAGGATTTGTATTGAATAAAATTGCAGATTTTTCAATTAGTCAACTCATATTAAGAAAATCAGCGTCATATTAAAATGTCAAAACAAATGTAATCAACGGTCTATTTAAAAAAAAAATTAACTATTCTAACCTCAAATTAGAAAATCCTCCTCTGACACCCAAGTTGATGATAGTGAAATAATTAAACGTTAATTTTAGGTAACGGCTACAAGGCCGGGTGTTCGGCAAGGTGTTCTCTCAAAAATGAGATCGGTATAACAAGTTCGCCTTTTGAATTTGAAATTAGAACTCCATAATAATTTGGTTACGTGTTCGTTTCGTAAATTGTTTGCGTTTTTCGTCGTTCCCTTTTAATATTACCGTCACGTAAATATGTAAGTAATTGCACTTTAGATTTTTTTTAAACAAATATTTTACGGATATTATAATAATTATAATCACAAATGTGTTGTATGATTCCATAGACATTGAGAAAGATTTTGGAAACTTCACCAGACCAATCAGAATTTCTTTACAAATTGTTTACATTTTTCTAAGTTCTAAGGTTTTTTATTTTAATTACTTCTTAGAATTCGATGTAACAAACAGCAATTTATACAGTTCATAATGATATATTGAAAAATAAAATTAGTCACCTACTTGTAGAACATTACGTTAAGAAAGAACGAAACATTTTTGGTTAAAACATGTCTGTCTGAGACTCTGGCTCCTAAAAGAATTACAGTCTCTTTTACCAATATACGAGTACATACATACTGGTATTTTGTAGGCACTTTTCTCTTCAGAATGAAATTTTCATACCCTCTGTCATTAGGCTTCTTTCATGTTTTATTTGAAACAACCTTGTTGTACCTATATGTGTAGTGTGTATGGCTTATTAAAAATTCAGATAATTGTGTATATTGCACATACATATTATCAGAACAGTCTATTTCTCTATAAGTTTTCATACGTTTTATGTGTGTCATGCTTTTACACTTTAAAACTTCTTAATCAGATATTTGAATGTATTTCTGATCGACGATAGATCAAGTGTCGTTCGATCAAATTTTATTCAATCCCTCTTAAAAGTAGTTTTAAAGTTCCATACAATTTAACATGAGCTCTGCAGAAGGTAAAAACCGACAGGATTTTTTCTCATTACCGGACAGTATCAGCTACGAGGACCGCAACTAATTAACGACTGATTTTAGGTATGCTAGATATGCGCTGAAGTAATTACTTAACGTCAACTTAGCAATGTATTGAACAAGTCGACGTTTTTTTCCGATGTACAATATCAATAATAATTTTTGTTTGTTCTGTTGATTTTTGTCATTCTATATTATGTCGTGTTTATGTTCTTAGGTAATTAGTGTAATTGGTGTATAACCGTACTAGTTATTTCAATAAATAAATAAATAAAGAATAATAATAAATAAATGTCCGTTAATGTATATGGGACAAGTACATTAATGCATTTTTATTCTTGTGCCTTGTACAACGACAAATATAATATGTACTTACGCTGATAGATCGCTTGTTCCAGAAGGCGCGGAAGTCTTTAACGATTTGTCGCGAATCGTCGAGCAGCTTGAAGCCTGTGACGCGGACGGCGCCTAGTTCTCGGTCAGACCAGTTCTCGTCCATTACCTAGATAACAAAACAATAGGTTGAATTGTGTCTAATGATGGTGATGTAGCATTTCGTTACATAAAATAATAAATTCTACTGAGTCATCTTTAACTTTTATCGTTACAATATTTGACACGCGTCGCTTCTTAGAATGATAAAGCTAATGTTCATAGTCTGCCATGCTGGCCAAGTGCGGATCGATAGACGAATGTGATGAGTATTAGTATGTACTAAACTACCTTGCTATTCCTAGTCACACCATGATGGCTATAGCCAAACAGGTGGATATAGGCCATTGAATTTCCTCAGGCAGTAAAACTGAGGTTCTAGTACGTACATACGATAGAATATATCACTGGGAATTAATATGTGCATATTATGTTCTAATAGTAGATGGATGAATGATAGAGCATAAATTAGAGGTAGAATAACAATAAGAAGTAAATAAAATTAAGTGTATAATGAAAAAATGTGTTGCCATGAGCGAGTACATTCTGCGGAAATATTGTACAGCGCAGAATAAACCGGCGAATTTCGGACAAAAACTGTGAATGCCATTAATTTCGTGCCGCTTACGAGTTTTCATCGGAAGTCGCGACACTGGACTGCAGTGGCGATGTAATTTCAGGAAATACCGCCGTATTAGTTAATTTTGTTGAAACGTTTAAGCGATATGTTCCAAGCTTTTCTTCCTGATGTTTGGACAAAATTAACGATTGAATTAATATTTTTCGGCTTTGTTTAATATTTTGCCCACATGTAGCTGATTTTACGTACGATTTTTTTTAATACAATGTATGCTAATTAACTTATGTAGGTAGGTACTTACATTTATCTGGGACAAGATATGAACTGAGATCTTTTACAATATCAGACATGACCGATGTTCTTTTTATTTTTAATGTATTAGTTTATTATATTCTTAATGTATGTTAGTTTTTTATATACAGATCCGAAGTCAGCTTTACAATTAAATTTAAGCGTCGTGAATTATAAAATGAAGCACGTCTGCATTACGAAATTCGGCGACAAAAGTAAATGGGGCAAATTTTTCGTTAAGTTCCCATGGGTCCTATCTGACCTATAATTTTAAAATACGAAACTGGCTGGCTAGTTCTCAAAAAATTTCAGCGATTATTAATAAATTTCTCTATAAAACATTACATAAGCAGAAGGTAAAGTAATCCTTTAAGTTTTCTTAGGGATAAATATAGATTCTAAGTTGCAGTGGAGCGCTCACATATCTAGTTTGTGTAGTAAACTTAGTT
>DWME01003816.1:0-17440 GCA_018244795.1 Parelbella ahira ahira
TCAAGTCCTTTTCTCAAACTCACATTACTCACTGAGGCATTATTATTGCCCTTTGGCAAGGCAACCTGGCGGCTTCAGAATCCTCACCGTTTGAAGTTATGTTCTCTCATCTTGACGTTTAAATATTTTAAGCCCACGCTTTACAATGTACCTTTGTTCTGTACCGCCACGGTACAAGGTCTTATGCATGTGTTAAGGTATACAAATATACATATTTGAGTTTCCAGTTAAAGAGCATTTAATTTCTATGAAATACCGCATTTGATATTGAAATCGTCATCAGCAAATTTCACCAAAACATTTCTTTACTACATTACTTTGGTAAAAATATTTTATCAAACTGAAATTTAAGTAATAGTACCTATACATTTAAATGATTATCATTTGTGTTGGAATAAGTCGTTATAATTGAGTCCATTTGTTAGCGTGTAATTGTTTATTACAATTGGTATGGTTTTATCCAACGTCCGAATATACAGGGATTATCGATTTTAACAGTTACATCATATCTATGTATACAGTATAGTGTTACCGAATCTGTAGGGAGTATGTTGTGTACATTAATAAATCGAGTCTCTCTACGTTACCTGTGAATTTTCGAAATGTATTATTTCGAATGTAATAGATACAAAAGCGGAAGCGAATAACACACTTTTTTCAAATTAAAGCTGTCCATCATAGCGCTCGGACTTTTACTTAAACAGTCGTTAGGTATTCGTCACTTAGCCATAATTTGCATACGCCAGAGAAAATTTGCTTTCGTTGAGCTTAATGTTGTTTAAATAGTAGGCTTTCGTTCCGTGTTCATTCGAAGAGTAAATAAACGTTATAAATCGAATACCGATAAGATAACATTTATGTATATATGACGTAATGGAATATCAATACTTAATATTGACCCTTTGTTCCAATGGACTCGAGAGACAGGATCCGTTATCACTCTTCATTATCTAATCAACCACAATAATTCGGCGATTTCACCTGAAAATCATCCATCCAATGTTAGCTGGACAGCTGGTGGGATTTAAATTTCTCTGCAAAACGTAAAAGAGCATCGTTCCATCTATCTTCTCATTTTATATTTATAGAACAACTATGTTATTCTTATATCATGAATTATGTACAAAATAACATAATTTCTAAAAGAAACGTAACATCACGCCTGTAATCCCCGAACAGGTAGGCGGAGGAGTGTAGTACATTCACACGTTTCATCAGTTACGTTTAAGTCCCATGGAATAGGTGGTGAGCCTAGTGCCATATAACGGACACAAATCCAGGCTTCGAGCTTACTACTAGAGCTTCTGAGTTTGAAAAATCCAGTAGTACCTACCCGACGCGGAATTTGAACTCAGGACCTTCTGATAAGTGTGAGTATCACCCAAAACTATAATTAAATATTCTTCTATTGTATCATTTCTACTATATGCGTATAAATTCTTGCGTGAATGAAAGTTGGTAAACTAACATTTAAATCGAAAATACTTTTACTCATTGAAGTGCGCGGGGACATCAGTTATGATTAAAAAGTATACTTGTATACAATTGAGATTATATTAAAAGCACGATAGAAACGGTAAATTACACGTATAAAGCATATAAAGCAGTGAATGCATATAAAGTGTTTGTATTAATTAATTACCGCTGTATTTGGCGAGTGGCGAGTGGCCAAGCAACTACTGAAAACTTGTGCAACAAGTCCGAGGGAAACGAGATGTCGGCAAAGTTAACATTCTAACAGAAATTGGGTGTATAGAGCGTACCTACTACTTAAGCTTTTCATTTTCAGTACGTATGTAGAGCATTTGTGTTGGCATAATTGTGGTATAGTGCTATATTATTGCAGTGTACTGAAATAAATGCGGTATAATACCCTAATTGTAGTACTTATAGCGTCATAATTTTTATCTATTAGGTTTTACGTTTAGGTTAGAGAAAACATTTTACTACTAAAACATAATTTAGGTTTTAAATACATATATATGTATAGGCTTACAAAACACATGGTCACCATCGCCTAAGGATATACGCAGAGCAATGCCAAAGCTTCCCTGGTCCTGTAGTGAATCGTTTCAAATTGACTAAATATATTAAAAGGTGTAATGGTCGAGAGGTTAAACATTTTAACTTCACCATCATCATCATCATCATCCATCGTCGTCATCATCATCATCATCATCATCATCATCATCATCATCATCATCATCATCATCATCATCATCCTATCTCAGTCCGTTTCTGGACATAGGACATTTTAACTTCACATTTTAAATTTTTTATCTATTTGAAAACTGAAAGGTACAGCCATTGTTCAAATTCTCATGACGGTAACGTAAGATGTCTAGCTATCTAAAGTGTCTGCTAGGTTGTTGCTACCGTTACTGCTGGTTAGATATTAAAGAAAGTACCGTGCACACCGTTTGCGAATTATATAAAACAGAAAAGAAAAATCTACGTCTTTTAATAGAGACGTGAAGCTGGTTTCGCTTTATTCGCATATTTACTTTAAGACCTGCAACAATAGTGCGGGCGCGGGTAGTTTTTTATAATTACGCTGACGGACGCTGCGCCGCTGTAAGCTTTTAGTTTGTTAAAAGGAAAAATGTTATCTCAGGCGTATGCGAGTTACGAGTATGGCTTTTACACCGCTAACCGCTAAACAGTAGCCTTTGCTAACTCAATTCCAAAAGAAAAAGAGGTTGAAATTTTACCTGTGATCATCGAAATTGAACTTCCCACCAGTTGGGAAGTATCATATGAAGCAATGGATCGAGCTTTGAGTTAACAATCGGTGTCGAAAGAAAAAAAACATTAGGAAAAAGCGCAAACCATTTCACATTGATTGCCTTAAAAGAAGAATTAAGTTTGCTACCTCCATCATGGTATGGGGCTATGTATCAGTAAAAGGGGTTTATTATATGGTTCAATTCGTGGAAGACAAAATCAATGCCGCTAAATACTAATTTGCAAGATCAACAACGACATGGCCGCTTTCGAAAGGCATTCAAACAATGTAATGGTCATAGAAACGCCCAGATCTGTCACCGAACGAAAACTTTATGGTGGAAAATGAAGATAAACCTACGCAAGAATTTCTGAAGGTCGATTAAGCAAAACTAGTAGTTGTATGGGAGTTCATCACCCATGAAAAGTGTGCAGAGGTTGCATCTGTGGTCCTTCGTATAAACGCTCTAACTGAGAACAAAGCAGATACTTCCAAGTGGTACACGAGTGGTTTTGCATAGTTGTTAAGGCAGGCTAACTTTTTTGCTTTATGGTTTTCCGAACATACGTTTTATTTTTTTAAACTAATGTTAAGTGCTAGAAGTGACAGAAATACGTTAAAGTGAACTTGATATACTATTAAAGCTACGGTTAATTTTATTTATTTCTCAACCTATTTTATCTAACGATATTTTATGTTTGAAATTAAAGCGTGTCTTAATTTTTTCAATAGACGAAATATTCTGCGTTCGAATGTTTATAAGACTTAGTATATTGGACTTGCTCAAAAGATTCTTTATGCGGAAGAGAAGAGAGTATTTTTGTAAAAATGAGAAATGGCATAATTCGATGCCTTTGAGACGTAGAAAGAGAAGCAAATAAAAGAATGACAAAACGAATATACAATGCGCATGTTGATAGAGGCATGTGTCAAGGGAGGTGCTCTTTTACAAACGTGAGAATTATTTGAAATTTAATTAAAAATATTTGCCCAGCAACATTTTTAGCTGGGCTAATATATTATTTAAGTGAATACCTACGGAATGAACCCGGGGAAGAATTAAAATCCCTAGAGACATTCGCGCACCGGATGGGATGGATATTCAGTCGGTCGGAGAATACTCATTGTGTATTCATAACATCGTTGTGGTCACGATAATCACAGTGGCCGTACAAGTACTGCTCAGGAATGGACGACGCACGTATGAATGGGAATAATACCATAGCAATAAAAACACCCATTAGTAGGTCGCAGTCTGGATTTGCACCTGATATATGGCAATAAGATGACCTATTCCATGAAAAAATAAAATAACTGAAGAAAATTGGGAGTACTACACCCTTGGGGGAAGACCGGCGCGATGTTTTGTTATACACATTGTATTGTATTACTTAGTATTAACGTAGCGAATGAGTATGAAGCTAAGTCGCCGTAACCGAAATCGGCTAGAATGTGGTGAGTTATAAACAGTGTACCTACAAATAATTTCTGTCACGGCAATATTGATTGACATTGTTTTGTGAGTATGTTCCATGAATAATGAAGCCTCTATTCACCCCACTACAGTATAATCATACCTAATCTATTTATTTTCCGCCATGTTATTACAATTCAACCCAATATCATAGCATAAACAGTTTTAATTTCAAAAAGAAAATCGTCCGTGAGTCATTAACAGTATCGAAACAAGTAACACTTGCGATTTCTCAAAGAATAAATAATTGGCGATTTGTGTGTAATATAAATATTTTGTTATTGTCGATGTAACATAACGTCTGTAATCCCAAAGGGCATTGATATGTAATACACTGCCATGTTTCACCAATTACGTTTATTTCCAACCAATAGGTGAAACATTTCTATTAGAAAATATAAGGTAGAAAAATCCAGACCGCGATTCAGGAACCGAAGCCAGGATCTCTCATTCGGCACTCGAGCTTGTAACTATTTAAATAATACTATATAATTATATAAATAATAGTCGGTAAAGCCACTGAACTACTGACAAGATATTAGAGCTATGGCTGTGATGACCTAAAGAAAGGCACTCACACCAATAGAGACGTGATATTCTGATGATATTCTTAGGAGTGGCTACAAGTCAAAGGTAAACTAATTTATTTACGGCATGTTACATTGGCACCCTAAACAAATACCGCAAACACTGCCGCATGCGTTCCTTCTGCGTGTGCTCTCAATTCATCTGTCGCAATTGCTACTCAGCATATTATACTTTTCATTTTTGATAAATTCCTTTTATAATATTTTTTTTGTTCAGTGTGAGCTAACACTTAGCCACAGCCTTACCTGGTGGAAAGTAAAGGTGTATTATTGCGTTTCTTTTTACTTAGGCCAAATTATTAACATAAGCACACGTTTTATAATATATGTATAAAGGGAAAAATAGTCTCCAAAGCTTAAAACGCTTCTTAACATAGAACGTCATATATAATTTTATATTTTGTGTTAAATTCGTTCAGTTTGGTTGCGCTTCCGTTCTTAGTAAACACGTTGTTGTCCTTGTTCAGGGATAGTTCGTTAAAATAGAAACTATAGCCCCCTGGGCGATGAAATGGGTGCATAAATTGGCTGCACCGTACACCAGAGCACCTGATTTCTATTTTATTTATAACAACATATAACGTCACAGCGTAGTATTGAAATATATAAAACAAACAGAAATAGTTCAATGAAAAACATTTTCCACCTACACGGTTATCGATTTTTCTGTAGCGCTCACAGCGTTGAATATTTGTTAAGCTGTCTTAATTTTTTTGCACATCGTCAAACTTTTAACCGCCAGTTCTATTTCAGCTCAAATCGAGAAATTTTGGAACAATAGTATCTGGTACTTTGATATCCGCTGATCTATTCGCCGTGACGATATACGCAAAGTAGCTGGCAGTGGTTGGATGCGAAGAGCTGAAGATCGAGCTCAGTGGTGTGCCATTGGAGAGGTCTATGTCCAGCAGTGGACGAAAGTAGGCTGATGATGATGACGATCTATTCGCCAAAAGTTAACTCGCGATATCTATAAATTCTTTACATATTTGAGATATACAGATATTTCCAGTAATAACATGTTTTTCTTAATATTGAGCATTTGTACTCTTTTTTTTTACTTGTCTTGGTAAACGTAGCGTAAAACGCTTTCCAGCTCCAAAATCAAGCTCAGAGGCGTGGTATTGGAGAGGCCTATTTCCAACAGTGGAAGAGAGTAAGCTGTCAATGATGATAATTCTTTAATTTGATTCTTAAAGTGCAATATTGATTTTTCCAATGTCAGTACATCGTAGGATTGATAGCAATGCTGATTTCCAGGCGGTAGAATTAGCATTGGCTCCCTCAACCCTACAATGTAATCGAATCCAGCAATGAAGCAATATCTATTCCATCTTGTTTCCTAACTGCATTTATATGTACCTATCATGTGAGGCCAAATGTAAATTTTAAATGCATCCGAACAGGAGTAAATTTTCATCTTGTTTTATAGATACAATTAACAAAAAGCTTACATTAAAATTAATAATTAAAAGCAATATTAATTAAAAGTATTATCAAAATGACAATATAAATTTCAGTATCATATGCTTTCGACCCCTAGGTTCCGAGTAAGTTCTGTTAAGTTCCATCAATCCAGACTTCGTGCTATTACTGAGAATTTCAAATTATAAAAAATAACAATATTCAGTCCAGTCCGAGTGTCTGTACCTGGGACCTGGTCATCAGCAGTCGCGTTTACGAGTATTAGAACAACGAGGCAATTAAGGTGTTATTTTAATTTTCCGTTGTCTATGTGTCCGAGTGTGAAAGCAGTGAAGTGGATTTTGAAATTAAATAAATGCCGCAAAGACACCCTGTTGAACAGTAGCTTAAATTAATATCTGCATATAAGCACTGACGTAAGACAGTTCCATATAATCTTGGAAACTTTCAACGCCAGGTACTTGCTAAGAGGATATTATATTACGATACTTTGCTGCGACTTTGCAAAATTCATCCGCTCAGCAAGCCTCTTATATAATTCTCTTTGGTACTTGCTGAAGAAATGGAAGTTCTTTCTCGTAAATGTACTTTGACTTGAAAATATCTTTTGAGGTAATGTTACTTGGTTGTTACGGAACATCGCAACAATGCTTTATTTCTTAATTTATTACTCACATGTATTCAATTAGAGTGAATTTCCGAAAGAAATTATATCCTTATTTCGTACCGAAGGGTCACTTTTTCGGTTAATCTTTGATATCACTATTACTAATCGATCACGTAAATATGATACATTATATTCATTACATCAGTAATAACGAAATTTGTCCTCCAAACGTTGAATGGCTGCTGATATCCGTTCCATAAATTACTTTCTAAAGTAAGTATTTTTGGAGCGCTTGTAGAGTTTCATTAAGAGGCAAAGATAATTTTCTTAAGAACCGACAACGCATTGTCAACTCCACTGATATAATTGACAATTTCTATAAATAACGCTGACCACATTCTGAGATCGAGCTATGTAGTATAATTTTCAACCAACAACGCTGTTTTTGGGACATTATTTCAATGCTAGTGTTTATTGAATATTTTGTTTAGTGTTTGCAAAGTTTTTAAAGTATGGATTGGGACATTCATATATTATTTTCCGATTTGATACTCGAAGATGTTGTCGCATACGCTTCAGGCGTAAAGGGTGTAGAAAAAACGTATTCATCGTCAATACGGGGACCGCTGCGTAGCAAGGCCGAAAAGAGATACGATGGAGATGTTGGAAGATTTCTGCAATCATCTAACATTAGCTGTTATTCAGCTATACTCACAGAAGATGTTTATTCATTTACTGGTGGCTTTAATTCAGATATCAGCTTTTCTCTGGTCTGTGTTTCAAATTTGAGCATGCCAGCCTTTAAAAAGATATATTCATTTTTAAAATGAAATATCACTTGCAATAACGGGGTAGGAAAACATCATAAGAAAACTAATACCTCCACAAAGGTGTCTGTAATGATTTCTGAAGTATGTGAAGTAAGCCAATTCGCAGTTAACCAAAAACATTGTAGCCTTAAACAATTCATAGTATAATATTTTATTAAGGCCTTGTTCAATGGTGAAATGGTTCAATAGAGTCAATGGTTGGCTTTCGGCAATTATCGAATTGTGCAGAACTCTATTTATACTATTATTCCATAATTAATGGCTGTAATTGGCAACAGTAATTAAGATTCTAATCTCATGAAGCCTTTCGTCCTTCGCCTGTAAACTTTTATAAAAGAACAGTTACATCAAATGTACAAGGCGCCGAACTGGGCATTTGCGAGGTTTCCATTGTTTGACAAGTTCTCTAAAATCCTTCATCAAATAACACGTTTGTTTACGTTCGTAAACGTAAATTTAAATAGGAGAAGAAGTGAAGTCGTGAAGTGTGAAGTCGAAACTCTGTGTCCGAGTAACGAACGTCAAAAATCCGTTCGGATTTAGTCGTTTAGCAGTCGTTACTCTCTATATACCCTGTGAGTACCAGGAATGACGACATAATAAAAATAATAATATAAGAATGTTCTTTTCAAGCATGAGAAATCAATTTATCTGTCGACTGTAGAAATAATCTATCACGTATTATACACGTATCCAGGATATTGTTAGCAACAGCTGCTACCTCATACAATAAACGGGCCATGTTTGTTACGAAAGTCTAGCTCGAGCGAAATTCAATCACGTTTCAGTACATATTGAAAACGTTGTGTAGATATTTTATAATAAATGTACATAATTCATCAATTTGTTAACGTCGAGATAGAGCGTCTAGCTTGATACGCGTGTTTATTTCAAAAGTAGAAAACGGTGTTAAATTTTTTTATATAATTAAAGCATATATGCCCATAATAATACATATATGCCTGTAATTACGTACAGCATAATATCAATCAAGACCGATCGCTAAATGGATTCTGCTTTAGCAGAATGTAATTCACGGTCACGAATGCAATTAGCGACGACCACCTCCGGCATCGCTGATATTTAATTTTATCCATACATTTCGCCCGAGGCTTATATCAAAATTGATAGCATTTAAATAACATGGTTAAAAATAGCCACGTAAAATAGTATTCTGAAATTTATTTGTAATTATGTTAATCTGGCAACAAGTACTAGACAAATCGTAACGATATTTAGGATGTAGGTCACTTTTTATGACCGTCATACTGTAGGATGGTTTTGGCAACGGACAAATATCTCTTTTCTATAGAAGGATAAATGCAGTATACTCGTAAATAGTAGTAAGAGGTCATAGAAGTAGTAGATAAGTAGAGGCCAATTGGGCCTAAATACATAGTAGTAAGTTCATTAAACTACGTATTTGCAAATTCAGAAACACAAAACGAAATATACATTACACAGGCCTATTCGAAATGCCCGTAGCTGAGGGGTTAGTGATACTGCCTGTTGCGCTGGAGATCGTGCATTAGTTCCGTGTTTGAGTGTAAATTTATCTATATAACTATATATATTTACAGGTACGTATGTAGATTATCAGCCGTCTTGTTATCATAACACAAGCTCTCTTAATGCTTAAATTGGGATGAGATGGCCGTGTGTGGAGATGTCCTAAGATATTATATGTATTACATATATTATATTCTAGTTATTATACAGGATCTGGTATACGAATTGAATAAATTACTTATTTTTTCATTTAAACCAAATTGCGACAGTCTAATGTTGATTGAAAGTAAATACTTTTAACATCAAGTGTGCAGTTATGTTCCTGTACTGTGTGCACGTAAATACTAATTACAAATTACAAATATGTACGTTGAGCAACGTTTGTGCAGGAAGTGAATGATAAATAAATATTCGGATGGTAGCATTATTGGCGCGAGGTGTATCACAAATCAAGTAGAATCATGCGTGCCTTTTCCCTCGACACACGTAGAAAGCGATCTACGATAAATCTCTGTCCTCAGTCGCCGCGCACCTCACGGGAACTGTCTCTCGTGAAGATAAAATACGTATTTTTTGTGTAAATGCATATAAACGAATTTTATTACAATTGCTCATATATTTACCTTGTTTCTGATTAGCTATCCACATAATTAAATTTTTGAGAATATTGCTGTGCAATTGTTAGTATTATTATTAAGATTTTTTACAGGAACACTTATTACTAGATACAATTCTTTTTTCCGACCCTTTTACCATTCCACTGTTGCAATACCGGTCTTCTAGTACAGGTCTTCTAGTAGTCACTACTCACTAGGTTATTTATAATTTTTATAAATCTAATAATTCTCATTCTTGCTTCATAAGATTTATTAAGCAGTTTTGTTAAATTATCACTTCATTTAAAGCTATGAGATACGACGATATTTGCATTCACTAAACATATTGGAATTGATATGCTGGGTAACGTACTTGGCTGTTCTTTAAGTTCGTTAATGAACATTGATGATAATAATATCATTATTCATTATACAAGAACTTCAATATTGAAATGTAAATTAAGACCGTTAATGTATTTGTACGATTCAAAATATAACACACTCCAAGTTTTTCTACACCTGTAATAGATATATCGTTACCCTAAAGAAATTATACCACGTCATATTTCAACATACATATGATATACATATGCCTATTGCACGTTCAAAGCACAACGTAAAAGTTCAAATTGTTGATTGACAAGAAAACAGCTGTGAAGGGAATTTAATCTGTTTCATTGGTTACATTTAATCTATTTCACCAATGATATAGATTCAACGTCGGAATTTCTCGACATCAATCTAGTCGGTGGCTTTAACCCATCTCATATTGAGAGGCTGCCTGTGTAACAGTGGAACGGTATTAAGATTGATGATGATATATTGGATATTGTCATTAATACTATATACCTACGTTAGATAATCCCGAGTTTCCATTACGTGACGCAACTGAACCGTTACAAAACAGATATACGGGTAATAGTCTGTTAGGACGTTCATTTTGCTCAAGGTTCCTTTTGGGCAAATCTAATGGCTTCGGTCAGGCTTCAGGTTCCTCACCATTTCCATTTCCAATTTATGTTATTAGATTATGATAATGCCCCTTTCTATTAAAAATTAATGGAATATACATATCTGTATCGATTCGCTAAACAGAACAACATTTCTACGCTGAAGTGTTTCGATGTTGAACAGAGACCGTAATTAAACTAGTCGTTAAATTCCACATTGTTAACCAATAATGGAATACTCCTTGTGTTGGTCGACACATGTTTCAAAACATATTCAAGGAAATCCAATTTTGTTTCCAATAAAACTACGCGCTACCCGTTGCTTGCTCATTTAATTCCTGGCACTTTCAGAAACGAGACCGAAAGAAATTGTAGATTATATAAAAACGGAAGATGTGATTAGCGCATTATATAAAGTAGAACTCGAAAACATGAAATGACGGCAAATCTGAAGAAGAGCATATTCTTGGCATTTTTAATGCCAGAGACTATCATTTAGTGTTTTAAACTGGCGTAATCAATATACACCATAACATACCAACACCAGACAGTACTTCGATAGTAAATTTTTCCACAAGCTTGTTAAGGCAGATGAATGTGTATTTGGACCACCAAACATTAACATTGACATCTGTTGATGGAACTTTATAATAACTGCGTAGTCCATCAATTGTAAACGTAATTTACGCCTGTAATCCCCGAAGGGGTAGGCAGACGAGTGTAGTAGTACTAGTAGTAGGTACCTACACTCCCACGTTTCGTCAGATACGTTTACGTCCTATGGGATAGGCGGTGAGCTTACCGGGCCCAGATTTCCGCGCATGTAACCTAACCACTCGACGAACGAGGCAGTCGTAAAGTAACTAATTCCATGAAGGTACGTTTTAACGTACGTACGAATTTAGTATAAGAATTTAATATTTTGTTCTCCATAGTGTTGTTACAGCCTGTAAAGTGTAGCGGCCAATATTGGCAAAATAAGATAAGAACACGGCAGTATTTACGATGTCTGTGTTTTTAAGGAAGGTTACCTTTACGACACCGGAGGCGCTGAATTACGGTTTACCTTCTCTTATGTGCTTATTGCAGTAGCTATTATCAGCTTTACCTACCGATGTAACATCTCATAGCTGAATGTGGTTATGCTTCTCAAGTAATTCATACAAATGCTTCTCGAATAGAATACCATAGGTAGATATAGAAGATAAGCGGTAAGAACTAAGTGACTGCCACCCTATCTTAATTACTGCTATTTATTAATTTAAACTTTATCTGTTCTTCGAGAAAAACTTCGAGAATCTAAGTAAACGAATTTCTAAGGAAAAAATAAATAACCAATTTGATTGTTAAAAGCTTATTACCGAAAACACGAAAGATAATTCGGAGCGCCGCGCCCACCGGGACACACCAGTGGAGATCAAAGAATTTGGTTTAAACAAAGACTAATTACCTATGTTGATATTACAAAAGCGATTTCGAGTGCAAAACTCGCCTATGTCACTGAGCTGCGATACTTGCAGATGCTGACGCCTTCTGTATTGTTTATTCAAATGCGCTTACCATCGAAATACCAGTAGGTATATAGTCAACTTTCACGTATTAACTGGAGTGAAAAATGAATGCTGATATAAAGTAGCGACACTACCTCATCATGACCATTTTACTTAAAATCACTTTTAGCGGCAATGCTGTGAAGTAGCGCCGGTCCTCGTACTTAATTTGAATGCTCATTATTATCCAAGTGTGTTGGTACATTTCATTGTATTCCAGTGACCCATTTTGCAGATGCAAATTTTGTAAGTAATGTAACTCTAAAGTTCTTTGTTTGTTAAACTTCGAAATGAAATTGTGAATTCTGACACAAGGAAAATACACGTCGTAAGCAGTAGGTACTCGTATTTAAAGAAAATTGGGAGAACTTTTATAATATCGCAGTTACGAAAATTAATATAACGTAATAATGATACTCCGCTACCAGGAAAATCTCAGTCGGCGAAATACACAATAAGTAATAAATTTCAACCCACAGAATTCTCACATTTGTTGCTCCAAGTTACGTAACGCCTAGATTAATAACAGCTTTTTTAATAGCTTGCCACCCGTATCATTTATCTTGAATCTTTTATTTAATTTGTTATTTATTACATTTTTTACGCGAATACCTATATTATTAAAAGTTAATTGAAAACAACAGCTTCGAGTTAAAATCGACCTGAGTTTTCTATATTTGCATTTGTAATAAAATATATTTTGCTTCTATTGTTTGGAACTGATTGTCTACTATTGAGAAAGTGACGTTTTAGTTTAAAAATGAGTGAAATCAACGAACGACTCAGATATGTACAGGTGGGTTGGGGATCACAGAGCGCGGCTTCTTGCACCGCGTACGCTGCCGGCGCGGGCGACCAGAGCCTTTAGTCGTGCCTTCGTAGGTTAAACGCTAACAGGCAAGCAAAATACAATTTGAAACTTCATTACGTAATAAAAGCTAACGTGATAAGCCCCGAAAAAGTTCTTTGCACATCATTTATGTAATATGCAACTTCTATTGGAGCCGTTGGCTGTTGCCGAAACTAACCGAAGAATTTAATCTTGGACATATATTAATTCGTTTGGGCAGCTTGAAAACGATTGCCATGACTGAAACGTAGTGGAAAAATCCGGTCTCGGTTGTCCCTTTGGATACCCACAATGATTTAACCTGATGAATAAAAAATAATATTTGGAAATCCTTATTTTATTATTCATGTGTCGCTACCGACCTCGGGCGTGATCTGCAGCGTTAGGTTGCGTCAAATGTCATTAATTTAGAACGGTGGAGGTGACATTATGCAATAGATAAATAATTATTGATAAGAAAAATTATTCAAAATCAACCATAAAAAGTTTGCTTTGGCTTGGCTTTTCTCCGAAATACAAAAAAATGGTGTGCATCTTCTATACACAATATATGATATAATTACAAGAAACAAACTTTCCTCACACACCAGAATCGTGATGGCAATTTATTTTGATTGTATCAGTACCTACTTGTGTAAGCGCTTAAATACGTTTGCAATAAAGCGGACCATTGTTTAATACCTATTCAATTAGAACCGACACATATCTTATGGATGAGGTATTAAGATCAATATTGTTTCTCCGCTTTTAGGTTTTATTTAAATAATATGCAAATATACTAGTAAAAATGTACAGTAGAAAACAAGTATGATGTAGAAGGGCGAACCCAAAAACAAAAATATTATCAATTGTGTAATCATAGTACAATATGTACATATGTATCGTATACCTATACAAAATCATATAGATAACAGAAATATTCAAAAGGGGCTCCGCCTCATGCATTGTAATTCTATTAAACGGGTATGTCACGGGTCTGGGCTGCGCTTACCTCTTCGCACTACTATTCCCTTGATTTTAAATTTTCATAACGCTTCAAATTTACCACCCCAGCAAAAATGTTTCACTTCGAAAACGAGCTGTGTCTGTAGGTATTGTTACATCGATATCATACAAACTATAAATAAAGGAAATCCGTATCGATATGACGCGATACTTTGGTTTATTTTACTACTTAAGGTACTTACCGGAACAGCGCGGTTGCGGTCGTCAACGAGCGAATCAGTGACGCTCAGTTTGCCATCAGAGACCACGATCTGCAGCCCGAGCCGGTATACCCCGAGGGGACGCGTAGGGGCCAGGTACGGACGCGACAGCAGCGTCACAGTCAGCACCTCGCCGGAGTTCACGTTGGTCTCTACTTGCCAGTGGAACCACTACAACAAAGACATCAGCTTGAAATCGAAAACGTACTTATTTTTATTTAATCGGTTTCTACCTGTAGATTGATGAATAACATCGATGAATAAGACGAAGATGTGATTTGTTTTGACATTCATTAAGTGTATTCATATATCTACCTTATAATGAATAAAAACTTTTGAATTTGGATTTGATTTATTGCGTTATGTAAATATGTTTAATCTGTACGGTAACCCGACGAGCCCATAAAAGTACATACATAACTTTTATACACGAGCAATACGACCCTTATTTTTGTCATTGTATCTTAGGATAATATTTATCCAGTTTCACAAAGGGCGGCGTAACTGAAACCGATTGAATTATGCATTTATGGGTTATATGACGTTTAATTTTTTTAGCTAACTGAACACGAGTGGTTTTATTGAACGGAAAGAAAACTATAGTATGATTATTAACATACGTAAACCGTTAAATTAACTGAAAATAGTATCACACTAAAATCCAATAAAAAAGAACGAATAAAATGAATACTTCGTCAAGTATTGTGTGAAAGAAGTCCGTAATATTAAATATTATAAATTAGTTTTTAATGTTGTTCCCACATCTCGCATCAGTTAAAGAAAATCTAGATTTTTACCTTCGGCCGAAATTTGAAAATGTCATGAAAATATCCCTTTTGGTAGTTTTAGTACATCCTAATATCTTGTAAAACTTATTTCCGATTGATCAAACCTGCATATTATATTAAACGGCCAAACTTCAACAACATATTAAGTAATTGTCTAACGACGGTTGTTTCAGAAGTTCATGAACTAATATATAGGTACATACATACGTAGGTAATACACATAATAATCTCTTAGCACACCACCCGCGTACCTACGTGTTCGTTTTATAACGATACTCGTACGAACTATACACCCGTAGTACTTTGCTATTCACACAAATAATAAAAATTATAATATTTGTAATAAAATGTATGTACGTATGTAGCCATTAGGATTATTTCTATCTTCGTAGGTTCTATGATACTGGCATGAATGGCTGTCATGATATATCATTCATCACAACTGTCATTTATTTATTAAAATATTGATATATCACCCATAACACAAATATAAGGAAAATGAAACTTGCAGTGCACTGACAATTTAGTTCAATAAGCCGTCAGCTTGTACAAGCTGTGCATGCGATGTGCTATCTGGTTTGCAAAAGCACGCGAAAAGCACACGCAGGAAAGCTACATCACCGCAGGGCCCAGAGCCTTGTAATGGGCTCTGCATCAACCGCCCCCAGGAATAGGCGCACCCCCTACTCCATTGTATGACGCAGACGTAACTGGTGAAACGTGGGAGGGTATCACACTTCTCAGCCTACCTTTTCAGGGATATACAGGCATCATGTTACGCTACATTACGTCGACTTGACAAAAGACATGTATAGCACATAATAAAATTTAAAAACGAAATATATTTATAAGATTATAGAAATGATGACGTATTTCCGTAAAAGAGTTTCTTTTCTGCGCTTTGAGAGTGCATTTTTCTCCGCTGTATTAATTCCAGAATTAAATGCAATATTTTTTTAAACTTTGTATCGAAATTGTCTGCTCATTTTCGTTCTGTTGACGCTCTTGGCTGTTTAGTTTTCCTTTATAACCCACTGCTTGTGTTCTTGACTATGTGAGTGTATTTGTGTGTCTATAAACCTTAAAGTTATGAAATCGTCAGCATAGAACTACCTATAAGTGGCGTATATATGTATCTATTTGTCAGGTTATCATCGAGTTGAAGACGAGGATTAAGCATAACTTAATGAAGGTTAACGTTTTTATTTCCACGTTATATGCATATCATCCTAAGAACTTGACCAACACATTTCAGTGACTAGATGAATTTCCAGCTTTTAGTTCAAAGCTTAATAATCATAATTTCAATTAAAATAGCATTCACAAGAGGAAAACACCGGAGATTAGGTAGGAAAATTAAAATTTAAATACAACGCTACGGCCGAATGTATGATTCAATTCGAAGTAATAATTTAGTAGACCCGGAAAAAGGAGCCGTCAATTTAAAAATAATTTTGTTTTTAGAAATGTACGTATTTTATCATACCATTTTCAGTTGTGTCGAAACAAACATAATGAAATATTACTTTATCAAAATACAAAAATACGTAACAACGTAACAGCAGTGGACGATGACAGGCTGATAGTGTGTGTGTGTGTGTGTGTGTGTGTGTGTAATCGTTATTTGTGTGGATGACTCAAAAAATCACCAAATTGAATATTGCCTACAACCGATGCATACAATCGGTGATACAACTCATTATATAACACATATTATGTACATATGGGGTGAAGCGTCCTATACAATATGTCCGTCGTAATACAATGTAAGCAAGTTCGTAAATCGAAAGGTATTATACGTGCTATTATTGTCTCGCGAAGCTACAGGTAGAGCTCCATTCAATTTATTACCGCTCACGTTACTACACCTCGAAATTGATTGTCATTACTAACAATTCGTAGTACACAGACTTATTTAGATATAATATAATGTCTTAACATTGAGTGTTTGATCATTTATCACATCGATTGAATCCGTAGTCGTTTATAGGTACTTATATAAAATAATTGTATAAAAAGCAGCACGATTTTTTTACGAATATATATGTGTATTTAAATAAACGTGACTTCACGCCTGTAATCTCCGAAGGGGTAGACAGAGGAGTATAGTACACTCCCACGTTTCACCAGTTTCATTTAAGTCCTATGGAATAGGTGGTGAGCCTATTACCATACACCGGACATATATCCTGACTTTGAGTCACTACTAGACATTCTAAATTTAAAAAATCCAACAGTACTCGACCCAGGATATGAACCCAGGACCTCCCGATCGACAGTCGCGCTTGAAACCACTTGATCAACGAGGCAGTCAGTATAATTATATAATATAGTATAATAATAC
>DWME01003817.1:0-17440 GCA_018244795.1 Parelbella ahira ahira
TTGGTGGACCTAAGCCGGCCTTGTTCATTACAACTTAGTGAGACCTGGCGTTATTAATTGCTGCACAGGTATACTACGAAGAATTGCAATTGATGATAGATAAACGCGTTGTCATACAACCGAGACTTGTCAATTAGTCTAGGACGTTCTCACCACAACACTCGTGTCCACAACAGTCAAAGACCACCTCAGAACTTCAGGAATTACAACATGAATTACTATGTCATCCCTTATAGTGACCAGACCTTCCTTCAACTGATTTCCACATGTTTTGCGTTCCATAATTTTTACAGGGAAAACATCTCATATCCGATGACATTGTGAAAAAGTCTTTAAAAACTTCTTTCATCCATTCTTTCCCCCCGGATTAATATAGAAAAGGCTGAAATATACCTCTATAAAAATGGCTGACCATGGCCCTGACCTTTATTATTCTGAGAGGAGACTCTTGTCTAAGGGTGCAATGATAATAAGAATGAATGATGAATATGGCAAAAATAAAAAGTATACGATATTAATTTTAAAATGTTTGACGTATTCTATTTAAAAAGTCAATTTCATAAGCAAGAACATAAAACACTTGGTAGTCCAATGTGGTCTAGAAAGTCCAATAACTTAACAGCAACAAATTGCTCTATAGACGGTCGTATCTCACGCACCACATCAGCGAGTGAGCGAAGCAATTGGATTGAAAAGTAAGAAGTGAAAAATTATGCTAATTGTCAGTGCTGATAGAGCAAGCGGGCCGGACGCGCCCCCCGGCGACAGCGGGGTTCGACAGCTTAATGTGTATTTTAGGGTTATCAGCCACATTGTCCATGTCATTTTTTTTTTCATTTAACCCTCAAATCAATTGTTCAATATTTAGTGACTATATAAACATATGATTTAACTATGTAGACGCTTGACTCTCGTATTTTTTTGTTTCCGGGATAGCCTGAGTAGTTTCGAACCTATTTGAAGTCTTCCTTAACTCGCACAGACAAAAACTAGTTGGAAATTTATTAGCTTCAAATTTTAAAACTTCAAATGTTTAAACATGTCCTAGGTATGTTACCCATAAAAAAGACCGAAAATATATTATATTACAATGATCCATGCAAATTTTAAATTCTGTGCTCTCTGTGTACGTACACAGTAAGGAACCTGGCGGGTTGATAAAATAATGATACATTTAATTATTGGATTTAAATAATATCGAATGCTTAAATAACGAATACCAACCCTTGAGGCAATATCAGATAATATATTAGCCGTCCTTAAGCCATTATTGTCAACAAGCTGGGAGTGGAAACTCGTCCGATACATCATTCGCATAGCAATTAAATGTATTGAGAATAACTTTTGAATGTATATTTGAGATACTTACAATGTATATTGTTAGAAGCACAACTGTTCTGTAGTGATAAAGATATTTGGCAATCGGTTTTCTCTGCCTACCCTCTAAGGGACCCAGAGTAAAGATTTATCGTAAATGAGGTTTATAGTTACGTTGGGTTCGGAGCTCCTGTCAAAATAGAAGGCTTGAAATCCAAAACCTGCTATAATGGTCGAATGCAAATGAGCGGGATTTATTAGTTTTATAATACTTTATGGAGAAATCTAGAAGCATGCAGGTTTCCTCGTGATGTTTTCCACACCATTATATTATGACATATTCGATTTGAAAACGTATATAATTTGTTATAGAAAAAGCCGCACGCCAAGGAACTGAGAAACCCCAGAAATAACACCATACCAAATCACTAAATTAATTATCATTGCTTCTAAAAACATCTAACAGTATAATCGATTAGAAAAATAAAACAAAAAATAACACAAAACAAAACACAACTACCCTCGGAATAAAGAAAAACAAATACCCACAATACTTAAACATATCTCAATACAATACTTAACCACCAACAGCTGTTTTACGCTCGACGACAGTCAGGTACAAAATTTGCCATATTTAAGTGCATCGATGATACATCTTCATTAACTATCTTACCATACAAATGGCATTCCCGACGGAACTGAACGAGACCACAAGAGCGTTCGATTAATTGGCTATTACGTGTCGTCCGCATAAGTCGTTGATCATTCATTCACATGCAATGGATACTACAAAGACATCACTTTAGTACATAAAATTATGCCCTTATCAGGGGTAAGTAATGGGCGAGTGATCGTCAAGGGGCAATTATTAAAAAACTCCGTTATGTTCTGTTTAACATGAGATCAAGCCTGAATTTCCACGAAGAGGTAGATAGCGAAGTACTGCGGGTCCCAGTTTGTTGTTTAAAATTAAGAATAGGCTTTTTCATCAGTACTTTCCAACACTTTACTTGTTGGAAGGAGCGTACAAGGTAATCAACCCTTCAAATTAATATTGAAATATTTATGTATGTAATATTGAATATTTTTTCCAATTCTATGTAATATCTAACTGTAAACTCAGCAAAATCTGCGCTGTTACCAAACGGCTGATAAACCACATATATACATATAAATATACACTTACATAGATTTTTACACACACACACAGAACAAATAGTTGTGCTAATCTAACAAAAATGTATGTCTCCAGTGGAAATCGAATCTACTACATCCGACTCACCAATACCCGATCACTAATCAAAGCCAATCAAAAAATTCAAATCAAATCATACAAACATCTCAACAGCCATCTAGCGTTAAACCCTCGCAACATATAACATGTGAATTTGTAAGGAACAACTCGTGTACCACCGCGAACGAAAACGTTGTAACACCGGCGACAATAAATACTGGTAGCGAGTATACCTACAGTGAAGTACAGTATTGGTATACCTTAGACTAAACCGCATAAAGGAAGCTATACATTGGACGCCTACATTAAAATCAACATTTCCTATATTCAACGTTTCGTAAATCTCCATGTACACATTACACTTGTATTTTCCGGAAAGGATAGACAGAGAAGTTAAGTACTCCCATTTTTCACCAGTTACAATCAATCAATCCCAATTTATCACTACACCCGCGTAATACTAACATAAATAAATTCTAATAATTTTCAATGTACGTGCGTAATATACGATTACAAGATATATAGGTACGAATATATATGAAAAGGTCCGTCTGTGACGACCTTTATCAGCGCGTGGTTTACTCGCCCCGTGCTCTATGTAGCGCCAGTGATAATAAATACTGGTAGCGCAAATGCGTCCGAACACCGCGACAACCTCCATGTACGTCCCGCGCTTATAACACTACGTAGTGAGAGCTTAGAGCGAAACGAAGCTAAGAAGATACGTTGCTCACTAATGAGAGCTTACACCTGTTCGATATCCGTCAATAAGTGTAAGTTCTGTGTGAAATATCTATCACTTTTGGACCTTTACTACCTGAGTTGCTCTTAGAGTCTAGTGAAATAGACCGATTTGTAGAGCCGACATGGTTTTGATCGTAGTTAAAATAGGACTTTGCAATATTTCTGCAATAAAATCTGACTTTTTCATATCACATGTTTTATCACAAGGAAATGCTTGAGCGTTGCAACAAAATAATTGAAATTTAAAAATAGGATTTTTTATTATGTGGTACAATTCAACATTAGCTTCTGCTCTCTGAGGCAGCCTATTTAAAAGGATTCTTACTGGTTAATTTTCACACGCGTCCTTTATAGGGAACGTTGGAACGTCGATTTGGTTTCTTTTCTATCCTTTATAAATTAAATGTAAACTGTTGCTCTACAAGATATTTGCAGGACGGTTCACGAATTATGTATAACGTATCACGTAATATGAACATAAATATGTACCTATGTGTTGTATATCAAAAAACCAAGTTCAGTTTGTCACGAATAGACTGTAGGCCTTAACCCTTCTCACTCCGAGTGGATACACGTGTTCAATAGCGTGTGAAGTGTTATAAGGATTGATGATGATGATAGCTGCCAAAACCAGCGTCATTAATGTTTTCTCTACATTCAGTTACCGCTATAGTCACAATTACATTTCGCCAAAAGACCAGATTCGCTCTTGTTACGTTGTGACTATTTATAATTATTTCCATAATAATAGATTTAACTTATACGAAGAACCTCAACTAAGACTGTTAAATGAAACTCTTTTGTATCGATTATTACATCAGTACAATATTACTATAAATTGTACTACATATATACTTTTAACAAATTTAGAAACCACTCTACTCTCGTACACTATTATCGTCTATGGTAATCTGAACAATAAAAACTTTCGAATTCGAATATCGAACACGTCCTCTATTTTGAATATGTGGGGTCGTTACATTATAAAAATATATCATTCTTGTGAACGTGTGTTATTGTTCAAACGAGCATGAAAATAAATCAATCGTATATAATTAGGATCTTATTATAACCGGATTTCATTAATCTTCTAAACGTATCGTATTGAGACGCGTTCAAAACACAACATATAATTTTTATCTAACTACACACATTCGTTGTTATAACGGCACACGAGCGGGTTTTTGCAGTGCGAAAAAACCCATTATAAGTATTGGAAACAGCCTCCACAAAAATAAAGTAATAGTAGAACTCTATGTAAAATGGTCTCAAATTATCCAACCTGCATGAAAAAAAGTAATAATTCAAAATTAGAACGCATCACACACGTAGGAGTGTACTCCACTCCTCTGCCGACCCCTTCGGAGATTACAGGCGTGATGTTACGTTTCTTTTACAATTTAGAAATGAAACATTAAAGCTGTTAATGAAATAGTATATAGTTACAGAATGAAGATTCTTTCAAAACCAATGTTAAGTCAACATTGTAGCTAATAGTCATAGATGAAAATATATTAGATTATATATTAGATATATGTAGATACATATTAGATCAGATATTTACTTATCGTATTACGTATCGCACAGTCAAAATTGATCTTAATGTATTGTTACATAAAGTTGATTTTCCTTTGTTTAACTAACAACTCCGACTCAAAGAAACGTCATTATAAATGTATGCATAAACTCCTGCATTGTTTGATTATTATTAAAGTTAGAACAAATTGACCGCAATAATAAGGCGCGACCAGATACGACGGTTTCGTCGTATAGTCATATCATATCGTTAGCCATAATTTTGAGTATGATTCGTATACTTATAGAACAAAGCAATATATATTCAAGCCCGTATTTCCTCGAAGCGTTAGGCAGAAGATTATAGCAGACATTTACAATCCGTACGTCCCACCATAAAATAATTGATGAGCCTTAAACTAACTTCTAGAAATTACTAAATGATACCTCAGAAAGATAAGCACAGAATAAAACGTATAATCGACTTCAGAGTAAAATTATGTATCGATTCTTCGAGAACAATTCTAATATCGATTCAGCAAATGTTTAGCTCGGCGCTCGGCGCATCAAACAAATGTGGACGCGCCCTTTTGTTATAATTGTTAATAACACCTCACTAACTATCTGTTAACGATACCCGTATGTTAATGATCGGTTTGATCAACATTCGTTATGATGTTTATGGACTGGGCCTACCAACGTATCAAATGACCTTTTCATTATTAAATTATGGCAACACCGTCGTTTTTCTGTCGCGTCCAGTGTTGTTAATAACTTTAAATTATATAATTGTCGTCGCACAAACGTTTCTGGATGTATGGGACATGACATGGGGATGTGACATTTATGGGTGTTGCAAGTCACATTGTATATGACGCGACGTCATTCGTAATAGTTACTATACATCTTTACTCACAGGTGGGCACGGGTCTCTCTAGCAACTCTAGTACTAGAGCATGCTGCGCCATGCTTCACACTACTTCACTTTACAGAAATTTGAGTATTACTCTTACTCAAACAAATCTACATCAACATGTCGTGTTTCCTTACTACTTACATAATATTACTGAAACTGACTGAAATTTTCGCGTATTGTATAACCTATATGCCATGAAGTCAGAAGTCTGCGTAACAGGAGCGCCTATTTGAAGGAAATGATGAAATTAGACGAATCACGTCAGCCCTGTAAGGATATCAGATATTTAGAACTCCATGTCCTCTGCCTATCCCCTACGGAATCCGGCGTAACGATAATAAAAAAGTGACAGGCTCTTTCTATCTAGGCAGGCGTGCTCATCGTGCCCATCACGCGTTACCATATGGTGAGATAGTGGTTAAACGCGAGCTTATCATGTAGTAAAAAAAACGTATATAATAATGATAATAAAAGTCACTGAACTTACAGAGATTTTCGCGCACACGTATAGTCCTATACAACAGAAATAGGCGGAAATAGAATTTTCGGGACACATATCCCACCTACATCCTATAGAAACAGGCAGAAATAGAAATACCATTTTGGGGTCAACACATTTCCGGTTCAATGCCACATTTAGTCGCTATATTGGTGGTGTGTCGTACTCTTGTTAGGCCGCGGCCGCGCCTCGCTCGCGGCGGGACGTCGGCGCGCCGTACGTTTCACACGTCGCCTATCTCCGATCTCGACACAGACATCCACTCGCATCCCTCTTCTCGTCTTGTCGCCTGCGCGCTGTCATCGTTACCGTCCACAGAGTTAGACATGAACAGAAATGTTCGCGTATTTTTATCGCTCACACCCGAAATGTCACATTTGTGTGTTACCCCTCGCAGCCAAATCATTATAAGCAACGTTGTAAGCAGCAGTAATAACGCAATATGTTAGGATTTGTGGTTAAGAAAACCGAATAATTTCGGAATTGCTCTCAGAATGAGCGAAACTAAAAAGCTCTGAATGAGATCGGTTAAAAAGCTAAGTAGGTTTAAGTACTTTCTAACCTTAACATAAGAACAATTTACCGTATACTATCAGAACCATTTTATACCTAAACACAGGTCTGGGTTCTGTCTATTGTTAATTAGAGGTGTACATATATTTATTATTTAGCAATTATATTATTTATGTGGTATCTGTCTAGTTATCATACATACACAAGTTATCTTTAGAAAACTAATCATATGACACACATAAGTAATAATACAACTTAAAATTTTTACAAACTTACATTTTAATAACTATTAGCGTCCAGATATTAAAACTAACATGCCTCGAATGAAATAATATGGTCACAAATATTTACGTAACTACTATTGTCATCACAGGCACGATAGCTGTGATGCCATGTCTACTCGTCAGTCACTCTACGGGGCGGGCGCCTAACGGAGCCTGGCGATACTCTTTGGCGAATGCCGACCAGATCGTATCGCGATCTCATTAGCTAATGGCGGTAAAGGCCAATTACACTGAGCGACGTGTCCGGGGCAAATTGTGCGACACCGAGAGCATTTGGCACCCGGGTCCACGCCGCTGTCTTGTCATGTCCTGTCCAGTCGTGCCCCGACCTATCCGGTCCAGTCTTGTCCGGACCTGCTAAAATTTACAACCACACCAAAGATACGTACGCGCTGGCTCCATGTTTAACGACCGTAGTGTTGTCGGTTTCATTTAAGCCCAAATGTGATTGATGTAGTCGTTGGTGTCAATTATGTTACGTAGATATTCAGAGCTCGTGTTTCTAGGTATAACATACATATATGTACATATGTGTACTAAGATTATATTACGGATATACAAGGTGATCATGTTAGGGGATATTAATATACGGATGCGAAAAACTGTTATCAAACATATTTGGACCGACCTAAGGGATAACCGGTATGTAACAGTCTGTTTTACCCAAACGATAACAAAATAATATAAAATTAAATCTATATCCATAAGTCCTATATTGACAATTGACAATTAACGCTCTTAACTCTAAATACTCTTAACGCTAAATGCTCTTAATAATTAACTAGAAAAAGTCATTTAGGCACTCAAAACCGAAAATTATGAACAGAAATTATATTACAATGAAAGTCTAACATCAATAATTCATTGATTTTTTAAACTTTCCATTGTGGTTTGTTGGTCGTAGGAATTTCGAGATTTAATTGTGGATTTACAAATCGAGTCTCAATGTCACCATTGGCCTATCGATTTGACAGTTACAACTGTCATAGCATGGGCAGTACTGATTTTAATTCATAAAGTATTAACTTGATTGAGAAATGTAGGTTTTTAAAAGTAGTATTCGCTTAGATATCGATGTTGAAAATATTTTCAGCTTTTAATCAAGATACTTTCAGCAATTTATCTGCAAAGGCGAAAGTAGCTCTTTCTGTCTGTTTTATGATTTCATATTTGAAGTGCCTAAGCAATTTTGATAAAGTTCAACAAAGGTAACATAATTCGAACTATAGGATAGTACATACATAACAGACTAGGATCACTTTTACAATATATCTCTGAAAAAATGAAATAAAAGAGGAAATACTAAATGACAATTAAAATAAAATTAGGCTATAAATGTAAGGCAGGTGAAATTAATGAAATAAACTTAGTTAAGTTTGGGGGATATACAGGTGAATAGTTATTCACCTTTATATCCCCTATATATTAGGGATATATATAAAACTAGCATACATGAATATGCTTGAATAACTTTTAACGTTGACATTAGCACAATAATCTTACTCAACGAATGACAGCACCATCGCCTAGTTGGCAACATTGTCTTCTAGATGGCAGCACTATTGCCTACAACAGAGCGTTGCTGACATTTAAAACACGCGAAAGAAACAAAACCGTAGATTTAAATGATACGACTATTGTAAATCTGAGGCAAAGGTAGACAGCGAGAGCAAAGTGGGGGTACGCAAAAGATTGCCACTCGTTAGGCAGCGGTCGTCCGCAATAAGTCTTGGACTACCTCGGCGGCGTCATTAGTAGCGCGTCAGCGGACAGACCAGCAGTTTATACGGCCTTTGTGACGCGCACGGACCACGACTGAGATACAACGAGACAAATTTGACGCACCTTTCCATTGTGAAACTGCCCGCAAACAGTGTAAGAACTAATTTGTATCCGACATCTAAGCTACATGAGACTTCACTTAAATATTCGTCATAAATGATAATCATCTAATTTTATGTCAAAATAATACAAAGAGGTTATGACTATCCAATATTATAATTTTGTCTTTCATCGTCTACAGTTATTTCGTGTATCACAACAATGAACAGACCAACCAACATCACCCGACTTATAACTGTTTCAGATCTTTAATTTCTGAAACGATCAACAAAAAATCACTAACAAAGAAAACAACGATTATAAATATGACAAAAATATTGTTAGACAATTTAAAAAGTTTAGTCACCAATGAAGGGTAGATAGAAACAGTATTGTCCGACATATGTCATTTATATTGTCATTATCATGACGTATGTCATTTGAAAACGTCATACCGACATCCGTTTAGTATAGGGCGAGAGTAACAGAAAGCAACGGCATAGCGAAGTGAGGTTTTACGAATACAATTTAATGAAGAGGAAACGAGATAAAATCAAACGAAGCTAATAATCTATAGGCTGTCCTGGACTGCGCTTTCAATCGTCCTCGAGCGAGATTCGCTATACAGCAACCGCATGCCTGCAACGATAGCGATCTGCCGTGCTCATCGCGAAATGATACGCAAATAACCAGCCTCCGATTATATAATTAGATGCGCATCGTTTATTTATCTCGTCCTATATAAATGATGCGTGACGAACCATAAATCTATTGCTAAAACAGAGAAGTTCTCTATGTATGTAAATGGACGCATGAAGTGTCGACAATGTGTTTTTAAAAACTATTTTTATAAATATTAAACAAAGCATCCACAGATAACGTCTAACCTGAGTTGCCATTATCAACGTAACGTTTATCACGATGTCAATTACAATACTTTGGCAGAAAGGAAGGGGTAGGAAAAGAAAGGTAGTAACACTTCCAAAATTCACTTCTTATGTTTAACTCTCTACCATGGAATAGAGGTCGGGGTTATTTCCATACACCAAGCATAAAACCAGACTCTGCGCTGCTGCTAGGTATTTAAAATTTGAAAAACCTAATAATACTTTGCCCAACGCGAGCATCGGACCCATCACCACTTGATCAGCAATCACTTTGCAACCACTCGACCAACGATGTTAAAACCTACCTACTACCTACCTACTAGTGCAATATACATTTATATATTTAAGCGCAAACACACTTTCGCAGATGACAAGATTAATAATCCTCATAGCGAGTGCAACACGGGTTAACAGGCGGGCGATAGCGCGCGCGGTCACGACGCGTGCTGGGACATCAGCGACTATTGACACCGACACTTCCCACCTAGATAGCGCTGTTCGCTCTACATATCTTAACGACGGGCCCCTTGAGAAGTAGGCAGGGAGAACAAGTGCCAAATATCTCGATCCTTACACACCTGTCTTGCGTATACTTTCATCAGTTTCGTTATATACGCACGCGGTTTTTGGAGACTTCTGACTCTCCTTTAAACCAGTATATTTACGCCTATGATCAGTATTAACACTAAATACCTTTACAACGCTAATAAATTAGGCATTTAAGGTCGCCTCAGCTGTCGTCTGTGGTAACTTGCTTTAATACATATCAGCCCTTTATATATTAATAAGTTTAACTCAATATGACGATCTAAAATGCGAATGAGATGTGAGATCTTTACACATTTCCGTATTAGAGAATGACATCTCAGGCTGACACAGAATGACGCGCTCATCGGCCTGACATATGTATATATAAATGAATAGGCAGAAATATTATGTGTCACGTTTGGATCACTCAAATGATTAGGGCATAACGCGATGCTCGGGATCAGTATGATTGATATGAACAAATTTCCCTGGATACCAGTAACAATACTGGCATGACAACTGTAAGTCAGAGATTTACAATTAATAGTTACGTATTTATCGTGCTGGATATATTTTCAAAGAAGAAAAGAATTCAACAAAGATTAGTGAATTGAACAAACGTCATCATTGTTTGTTTGGACCCCTTGAACAGCAGAATTGGTTAGATTCTTTGAAGGCATAATGAGTTACATTTGCGTGTTGCCAATCGTGACATCAATTAATTTTATCAAAAATTTCTTTAACGCTGAATATTTAAGCACAAATCAAATCAATTTCATTTCGATTGGATTATAGTGAACGAATGAACGAACGAATGAACTGAACTGAATATATATACATATATAAACAGGAAAAGAACACGCATGAGAAGATATACATACATACATCAACTTTTTGCTGTAAACACACACGGACATTTCTTCACTGGCATTCACTGACATACTATCTATTCTGTATTTGAAATATATAGCTATTCTTTTTTCCTTTATCCATTCAGCCAACGATCTCGGCGAGTCACGAACGTTTAAATCAAACAGAAGAACTACCGAGACCCGCTATTACAGAGTAATGACCCACTTGGAGGCGCGTGCTGCGTAACACTGAGTAATTTTGTTATTTCTTATTTTTTGTTCAAGAAACTCAATTGTCATTCATACCTATTTTTCTACGCCTTGTTATACAATTATGAAAGTCGTATTTTTTTAACAATCGTTCTGCTAATGAAAACCACCGCTCTTTTTGTCTTTCATTTACGTCTAAAATTCACAGGCGTTTTTGAAAATATTTTTCGATCTATGATCACGATCTTCCCAAACACAGTAAAATATAGAATATTCAAATGGTAGTCGTCTGATATAATATACATATATTTATCCGATTACGACAACAAGAACAGCGATAGAATAAGACCTCAAGAATGAATGTACTAGAATAAAAGACAACGGTAGGAACGCGAAAAAAGCACTCGAATATGGTACCAGCAACCGTAGAATAAGGTGTCGCAGAGGGAGCTATAATATAGATTAATATTCTGTACTATAATATATAATAAAGCAAACATTTGCATTTAATAGCTACTTGTGTGGTCACTCGAACGTATTTATAATATATAATAATATGCCTAGCTATAATGTATATTATAACTCCGTCTGCAACGACCGTTAAGAGCTATCTGCGTTCACATTAGTCTGCAATACCGCGACACAACATCGCACTGATAGTATCTGCGCGAGATTACCGCGAAACGGGCTCGCTCATGTTTATTTTGTTTACGCTATTATTTTATTCAATATTCGTAAAATATTTCCTTCATCAAACGACATAAACGAATATAACGCATGGAAACGATATCTATTGCGAAATGACTATATATATATATATCTATATATATTCTGAGTAAAAGTATCCTTTGTTAAGGGAAACCTATGGCCAGCTGTAGGCTTATACAGGCTGCTAATGATGAAACGATACCTGTTTCTGGACGTCGATACTTAATTATACCAGTACTCTCACCCGTCCTCACGTTCCATTCCAAGCTTATCGTCCATTATTTTGTAATAGGTGAATTTTGATTATTGTAGCCTCATTCACTTTATTACAAATTACCACTCGCTGTTCAACACTGCCTTCCCACTTAACATCACTTGTAAAAAGACATTCCGGTGTAAAAACGCCTGCACTTGCTCCCCTTATTTCAATTGAACATTGTAATAGTAATTTATTTTTATTGGATACCTAGATACGAAAATATAGTGTCAAATATTTAAAGAATCCATTTTAGCCAGTCAGCGCCACGGAAAAAAAACTTATATCTTGCCATATACCTAAACGATAGGGAAAAAGCGGTGAGCCTATTGCCATAAACCATACACATATAGATACATATATATATGTATATAATATTCTAGAACCGTTGAAGCCTAAACAAATTGAAATTTCGTACAATATATCGCACACCGTCCACTTGTATTTGCTCACAATGCTCTCCCGAACAATACGATGGCGAGATGGTGGGGCACAATGGCGAAAATCCATTTTATGCGAAACAGAAAATGAGAATGGAATATCATCGCACGTGTCGGCGGCATGCAAATGCGCGGGCACATTAAAATGCAAGATGGCGGAAGCGGCACGCGAGGTCGCGGGGTCGCCAGTATCGCCACGCGCCATTGTCCGAGCTACCGGCTGTTATGGCCACACTACTATTTCAACATTTGTATATTTTAATTCTCCACATATTTTTTAAATAAATTATTTTTCACATAATTTCATTATGATCTCAATTGTATTTCCCCGAATTAGTAGGCAGAGGAGTGTAGTACACTCCCGTAGTTCACGTATTATCTTGCAGCTAGTCGTTAAAAATAAAAAATGTCAATGGGATAGTAATTTGGCTAATGATTCCGAATAGATGCAAAATAAAAATTAATTGGTTCATTGGTCGAGTGGTTGCAAGCACGATTGCTGATCAACAGCTCCTGGGTTCGACCCACAGATCGGACTAACTGTTACTGAACTTTTCTAATTTGAAATTCTCAGTAGTGCGTAGTCTAAATTTGTGAACACTGTATGGCAATAGGCTCACCTATTCCATGGTAGGACGCCTAACATTACTGTTAAACCATAGGAGTGTACTAAACCCTTCTGATTACCCCTTGGAGGTAATACAGACGTGATAACATTATGCAATGATAAAGAGTTATTTATCTTCACGTGCTCTACTTTACCTAGGATGTCCTAAATTTTAGGCACTTTAGAGACACCCTAACGATATCCTCCTCGGATCCGTTTAACGCGCACAATAGCGAAGCTCCGTACAGCGGCCGCGAGGCTCGCTTTAAATTATTTACTTAGCTAATGAAACGTACTGTGTTAAATCTTTCGATATCGGTAATACGGATTCGCCCATTGCTGGGATTTTAATAGGTTTGGTATTTTAACTACTACCAGTTGCCGTTCTAAGATAGCAAAATATATGAACATACTGTGGCGCCATCTATATAGAAAAAAATTGACATAAATCAGGCTTAAACAGGATTATAAGTTTATTAGTACCCCCTAATATTTCTTGACAGTTTCAAACTGCAAGCCAATAACGAAAGACCGAATGTAGTTATTTTGCTTATGGATTAAAGAGTAAATTAACCTATCATACACATCCAACAAGAGCTAAATGCGAGGAATCAAGGATAAAAACCAATCCGATCAAGGGAGGCACATGGTGGACAGTGGAAAAGGAAATTATACTGGACCACAGACAACAAATGACTATTCATTTTAAAAGGCAATAAGAATTCTATGGGGTATTAATATATACTATCCTGTCCTCATCAAGAACCTGCATGTAGCATATAATAAGATAATAAAAATAGCTGCTCCGCTCTTTAAAGTGAAATTTTTAGTGGCAATGTTTTGGAACATTACTAGTATTACATAACTCTATGGTCGATCCTGACTACAGTCATGGATTAACTTAGATAAGTGTCCCAAAAGTACTATACAGTTAAACACATTATTTTACAAGAACAATTTAAAAAATAATTAATTAATTTTAGACTTCCAAATCAATAACATCATTAGTGACAGTCTTAGTCGTTTATATTTCAGCATTCCGCTCCTGGGGTCCTAGAATCAAACCTTACATGCGTTAGAACTCTTTAGAAAATAATATACGTTTAGAAATTAAATATCCGTTACTGTCTGTAACTGGTAAAAAGAAAGCCAGGAAGCCGGGAAACCTCTTTAAAACATTTACCAAAAACCCTGCCAACCTGCAGTTAGCCAGAGTACCATATAACGACTCTAACCCTGTCATTATCAGAAGAGAAATGTATTTAACAGTGAAACTATGAAAACAATGTGTTAACGACGACACTGATGAAATTAACGAAGATAAAGCAGAACGTATTGGAAATAGAAATACAAAATGTACTCATATAGGCAAGGGGAGATTATTTAAAAAAAAGTATTTTTAAAGATGCTTTTGAAAAAAGACAAGAATGTACAAGTTGGAGATACGAGAGTATTTACAAAACGCAAACGACACTCTTCTCAAGTTAACGAAACGCGATTGAAATACGTTTTGCGTTACCGACAAACGCTTGCTTTTGCAAAGTAATCCAACATGACTCCAACTCGCACTGAATAAAACAATAGTCGACAAAAATCACATTTTATTAATTATACACTAACATTACAATTATTTAAAAAAAAATAGGATCTTATTGTAGAGTGCTAATTAGAATCACATTGGTTCAAAGCAAACATTTTTCATTTTATGATTCATCAAATTAACCATCACAGTTTTAAAAATCGAAACGGTATTTTATGTTCTACTTACTATGCAACAGCTCACAGTGAACACAAACACATAAACACAATATCTCGAGACAATATAACGCACCCCAACAAACGCGCCTGTGAGAACACACGCAGATAAACACGTAAACGCGCAAGAATGCAAACGCGCAAGAACGCACACAGACAAACATATCCCTAAGGTACATAATACACTGACAATGAGTTTCGTTCGCAAAATGATTATAATAAAGATGATTTTTAATTTTACATGATTATGAGCACATCAGCCATGGAAAAATTATGATAGACGGATAATCTTAACCTATACCTATTATTGTTTGTTGCGGTTCTATTAAATTTAATAATACGTTCCATAATATATACCTACATAACGATAAATCTCTGTACACCTATGAAGTACATTACGCGCGCAAAGGTGTGTGACATTTGTAATAGTATATACAATGCTAATATTGGTGGATATATTATGTAAGTGCGAAGAGACCAAGGATTACCTATTTTAAGAAAACAGATTGGATACTGGCGTGTGTGTATGAGGCGACTAATAAATGCAAAGATCTATAAGAATACAGTCAATTGGCAATCTATGCTCTCTGCGTAAGGCGTAAGAGACCTGACCTCACGATATATCCCAAGTAAGTGTTTTGAATTTTATCGCTCTAGAACACTGGCAATGTTTTTTTTTTATTTCTTAAATAAAGAATTGTCAATAACGGACAAGTTTTTCCCAACAAATGACCGCAGTTTTAAAAAAATACAATAAATATAAGGAGCAGAATGTTTTTCTATATTACTGACACTAGATTGTCTGAACGGTCATACCTATAAAATAAGAGGTGGTTTCACCAAGCAATCACAAATCACCTACAGCCTAAACCATACCATCGACAAACGTACAAAGCTATCTCTTACCTACTAGTAAACAGACATCAAGTCATTGACAATATATTTAACCTTATCATATAAATTGACTGCTTCCATGTCATTATGAAAAGAAATACAATTATTTATTGGAATCCATTCCCATTTTTAAATATGTACATATACGTACACACAGACACACATGAACACACACCTACAAAAATTCTGTGGCGCCATTTTTCTTTTGTCTATGAAACCATTGGCAGATATTTATACATCTATGACAATTAAAGCCACAGACAATAAATCAACCGTGTGTCTATGTTAAAATAACCGATAATTTAACCCTGTTGTGCATCGATATCTTAAGCGATTTGAGGACATAAAAGCTTTCTAGCCACTTACCTTAAAGGTACTATGTGGTTACAAATATAAAGGATCCGTTGAGATTCTTTTTGACCTCATGCAATTGTATCCAAGGTCATTTTTGCTAATTTGGCGCCATAATTAAAACGAAAAAAATTAATGGTAACGTAGATAATCGATTCAGAGTATTTTTATGAAAATAATAAATTTCAAGTATAAACCTAAAATATTTAAAAAATTAGAGAGACTCAGAAAACTTATAACAAAATGAAATATCACACTTTCCGAACGGCGACAGAAGCGACCGTGGTAACCTAATATCGATCATACGTTAAAACGATGCTCATTAAAAATATAAATAAAAAAGAAATAAAAAAATATACCTATATAAAATTGGAAAAAAAAAAATTATAAAGAAGGTTGATTAGATGTTTACGAGAAAACCACAAGTTAGAATAGCCAGTCATACCACGAATATTCACAATAGCATAAACCTATAAAAATTGCCATAATAATTACGCACGCTTCCACCATCGTGATGGCTCTCGACCGCTCCAACTCCTGTTTCAACTTGTCAAGCTGATGCTGGTATGGCGCCTGCAGGCAAATTTAAACTGTATTACTAGAAGAAGTAAGGTACATTTGGTCTTGATATCGTTTTAATATAATAGAGACTGGACGGTAATTCCTATATAAAGTATCAGTTAAATCAAAAGATTCTAAATCTTTTGGACAAATTTTAAGGTTCCATTCCGGAAAACCTCCACGCCAGTTACTGACCTGACCGAATGATGTTAGTCAGACCAGTCTTATACAAACACGGCTAGAGTGACTAACACTAATACTTTTATTCATCATCATCGGCCTGTTTCAGTCAATGCTCTGTGAGATAACAATAAAAGTCCAAAAATTTACTTTATTGCGATGTACTAACGTTCTATTTTAAATACGACCAAAATGAGGCCTGTTTCCCAAACCGGCCTATTTGGAAGTACCAAAAAAAGCTTGAATATAATGATTTGCTTAATATGCACGTAGAATCTCGCTTTCCATCTGTGGAGATTGCAGCCCAACGCGAGCCCATTGCTAAATAAGAAACGTAACATCACGCCTGTAATCCCCGAAGGGGTAGGC
>DWME01003818.1:0-17435 GCA_018244795.1 Parelbella ahira ahira
AGAGCCCGTTCCCGGTGTATGGCGATAGGCTCACCAGCTATTTCATGGGACGTAAACGTAACTGGTGAACCGTGGAGGTGTACTACACTCCTTTGCCTATCCCATGGGGTTTGAGTAATAATTAGGATTGTATCTTGTGTTAATTTGGATTGTACCCTTGTTTTAAATCCAATTGTGCTGTGTTAATCTTTATTGTATCTTGTATTAATCTAGATTGTATCTTTTATCCATGCGAGTGATGAGTAGTTACTTACCTATGACATTTGTAAAGTTTTACGAGAACGCCCATATTACTATTGCAGACAGTTTCCTTATCTCTCTTAACGATATTATTAAATAATAATACCGTTTTACGGTTAAATGCGCATCTTTTAATTTTAAAGGTTAATTTAACGATAAAATGGTGTCAGTGAATAGAAATATTAGTGAAGATAAGTACCCAAAAGGGTCGGAGTGCAAAGTTGTCAGATTTGACATTTTGTATGCGTATATGTGGTGTAGTGTTGCCAGTAGGGCACGTTCAAACGTAGAAGATGTTGGAAGTGACAATGTTGCATGTTCATTGCGCTCCAGGTATGTAAGCAATCAACCAATTTTAAACCTTATTTCTTAAAACTAAAGCATGCTGTATGTGCCTTTGTGAGTAGGACTGTGAATGTGTGATATATGAGAATGTTGGTAGGTACAGTTGGTACACATGTGATGTAGGTATACGGTACTTAATGGCGTACTTATTGCGTCATAATAAGCACATCTGCTCAGTGTGGTAAGATTATTAGCGAATGTTTGGTATTTGTTCTGATAAGTCATGGACACCTCTTTTTCTAATGGTATTTATGTGAGTGTATTTATTGATTGAAATCTGCGATAGGCTAGTGATGTAGAGTTTTTTATATGTAAATTAAAATAATACTTGGCACCTCATGATGTAAAAAAGCAATCTGTTGTGAATGTTGTGCCCACCTATAAATGCTGCGGGTCTACGACTGATAACAGTATTAAACGTGTATTTTATTGTAGTGATTTGTATACTGTGCGTTGGTGAGCCTTAAATAAATAAATAAAAATAGAGTCCAATTTCCTGGATTCAAATCCGAGCGCGCTTATCTACAAAAATTGTGTTTTTAGCCTATATACCTTTTAATGGGATAGTAAAAGAAAACATCGTGAGAAAACCCTCACACCTTAAAGTTCTTCAAGAAAAATAACAGTAATGTCATGGGACAATTTTAGGGTCATCTCATAGCAAATATAATGCAGTCTGCTGTCTAGACAGCTGATAAAGTACCTACATGTACATTTATAAATATATACATACTTATATAGATAACCCACACAGAAACTAGCATTCATAACACAAAATATATCTGTACAAATGGGAAACCGAACCCACAACCTCAGGCTAAGCAGATCGAGTTAGAAAACATTAGACCATTGTAGGCAGCTTTTCTAACTGACATATTTATTACATGGAATTTGAGGTTACTTTTACAAATGCATAATAACTAAATTTATCAAGCAATTCAAATTTCACCTCGATTGATAATTAGACGAGGTATTGATTTGCTGCCTGCGAAATTATGAGGCGATGATAACATTACATTTTTTAATACTATCACACAAGATTTCTCACAGGGTACGTAAAGGGCGTCCAAGTATCTCTATCCTCAAAAACCTTATATATTTCTTCTAAGTTAATATCTGTCCTCATATATTCATAATTTTATCATATGCTTCTTAACCAAATAATCATTTATGGCTTTCATAATTAAAAATACCCAAAAGTGTGACTAGGAACAATTAGATATGTACATCAATTAACAAGTAATCTATAATTTCGCATGTTTTATTAAAACTGTTAGTGTGTTGCATAAACGTGTTTGGTTTTAACTGTAGCTCGTTCGGCTGTCAGTCGGTTAATTATAACTATGTAGTCCACTGCTAGGTAAAATATATGTATTTGTAACGGCGAAGAGCGTAGATATGTAGGTACTAAGATGATATTAACATCAGGTCGATTCGCCATTATTTACCAATACTCATATGGATCATTTTTTTAATAAAGCAGTAATACAACCGCCTAATCCAGGAGATAATTCGTATGAGCGAAGCTTGCTTAGGAGGCCGACGTGTCAAACCTTATCAAAGGCATTAGCGAAGCCCATGATATTATCGGTATAGATATTATTACATGGACGGTTATCCTAAGGTTTAAGTTAAGGTCAGTCTGGCGGCGTGATATTTATATATGTTAATACTGAGCATAGCTAGAGTTTTATGATATTTAAAATTAAGTTTTTACTGATTACGCGGACAAGATTATTTGTGTAAATTCATACTAGTCGTAAGCCCATTAAGGTCAAGTTTGTTTGTATATTAATAAAAGCCTTGAGGTCCTGTTGCTGCTGGCTGTTCAATAAAATATTTAGTACAATAAAAAAATCCTTCACGTGACTGTAGAATTCCATTTAAATTATTTATTTATGAGTAGTTGTGCTATTTGCACATGCGCTTAACCACTTTTGAATTTCTGAACTACCATAGTGTTATTCAACACTTGTGTTACTTGCAAGCTTATTAAATTTAATAATGGTACACATTTTGTAAAGCGATTTTTTATAAAAAAATATTTGATGGCTTTATCCCAATCAATGATGATGAATTGAATACACACATATATACTTACTATTTACATAATATATCCAAATGTATACTTTTGATAAATAAGCACAGGTACATGTATAGATACATATAACATTTACATAATACAATGTATTTAAATTGTTTTCCATAACGGTTGATTTGTTATTTCCATTTTGTAGGTGGAGACGTTGTATCCATTACATTCAACAATGTAGTTATGTAACAATTCTAGCGGAACACTACATTAAAGTTAATAATATATGGAGTCAGGTCTAGATCTTACTTTTCTTTCTATTAAACTAATAACAAAAATATTAACTGAATTCAGATATTACGGTTATACATATATTTGAAGCATTAAAAAAATGGGTAGTTCAGATTTTTTTTTTTTATTAGGAATTCGTGATAAAAAAACAATATTCAAACTTGTTAATTTAGTTAATGATAACATAGGGATGGGAAGACTATTTCGAAATGTAGTTGACCCTGAGTCCATATAGGTTTTTACAGAGAGAATGATTCTTAAGAGGCGTTATGCAAAACCGACTCATTATGATTTGTGTAAGATGAATCAGTGGCGTGTTTGGAAATCGCCATCTTAGATCACAATGCAGCCGGTTGCGTTGGCGTTAATAGCAATGACAATATGTTGCGTCATATTGTCCAATTAATACCTGCACATGTAGATATACGCACATCATTTTTCTTATGTCTGGCGAGTGCTTAGAAAAATGTGCGTATTAAAAATAAACGTCACTCGCTTCAAAGGAAGTAAATCGTCGTGAGGAATTCCGCACACTGTAGAGATCTTTATAATATTTTCTGAGGTGTGCCAAGTCTGCCGATCCGCACTGGACCAGCGTGGCAGTTTATGGCCTTAATACTCATTCTGTAGGTACTCAACAAATCTGTTTCGACAGTGGAATGATAAAAAGGTTGATGTTGAAAATTACTGAACTACATTTTACACGTAGGTACTTCAGATAATACTTAATGTTGGTTCAGTATATAGGTATATGTATTTCATCTTCAATAAAACGTATTGGAGCTTCATGGTGAAGGATGTTCTAGGCTGCTCCCTGTTGTAGATCAGAAGTATGGATTCAGCCAAAATCTATATTAATAGTACAGAATAAATATGTTAACATTGACACACATTTTATTTAAAATGTTTTGTTTTAAGAAAATGCCATGAGAAAACGAGAGCAGGCTCAAGAAAAAGAGATAGCGATAACATTACGATGCTAGCTTCTGTATTACAAGACAGGTAACCTTGAACTTTGATTAGTAGATAGGATTAGAGAAAATATTATGTAAAGGTGAGGAATGGAAATAGTTCGAACGTTATTAATCGACAGGAATGTACAAGAGGACACGTGAGGCTTGATACGGGTAAATCTATACTGTTAACTCTATGCTAATTCACAAATACAGAACTACAGCGAACCGGTTCAGCGGCGTGGCCTTTGTTGAGCCGCCGCGCCAGAGCGCCACGCGTGCCAGCCGTACGCGTAGCTTCTATAATGTTAAAGTGAACGGAATGCTTATAATATATATTAAAACACATGGTATGTCCTATTACACAAGAATCTATAGAGTGTGACCACGCGTTCACAATTATGTATCGATTTTGTTTTTGTCTCATGTTTGCTTCCATAGGATAGGTTACAATCATTTTTAGCATCATCAAGCCCTTTATGCTACTATTGAATAAGATTCTTCTTTTGTAATGAGAAAGGTTACTGTTATAAGTCTGCCACCTCGTCCACATGCGGCTTCACAGAGTTCAGACGCTTTAGAAAATAATATTCTATAGCCAAAGTAGTTCCGAAAGTGACGGGTTCCATGTTCTTCTTCACCACATGCGAATCGGAAATCAGAAAGAACTGCAGTACAAGCTAATAACATTAAAGGGAGACTGAAATAATTTTATATATTGATTTCCAACCCCCTTGCCCGGGGTGGGGATCGTGAGCAAAAGTCCTTAAGGGGGATGCTATTTTCAACAGTGGACTTCGACAGGCTGTTGATGATGATTATGATATGTATATTTTTTATTAGTGGACATCAAATAGCCCAAAAGTAACTAGCAACAAATTAATAACAATTATATTCCTGCAGTCCTATTCGTGAACGGTTGAAGGTATCTATAGGCATCGGAGACCACTTGCGGCTGCTGTCGGCCTATTCACTATCTTTATATAAAACCACGCCAAAAGAGTAGGTAACTTTTATATGTTTTTTACATCCCAAATGCATATGCGAACAGAAGATACAAGTAAACAGTCTAACATCTGCATGTCATAAATAACTGTAACTCTTGATATTATTGACTAGTTTTGTGTCTGCTAATGGCTTACATATATATTCAGGCGGATAATTTAGTAGTCGACATTGACCTTGTTTGGAAATATATTAAAGATACCTCTTCATAAACTTTTAAAATTTTACAGATCGTCGTTCAAGTTGCGTGCTAAGACATAGTTATCACATGCAAATACATACTTATTCAATGAATCATAAGTTCTACATTTACAAGCTTATCTTTACAAGATTATCTTCGTTGTGGTCGAACTTTTATTTAAATGTACACGTGGGATGAATTTATGGGTTGTTGCAACATCTTCTTGTGTTTATCTGCATAAAAGTACTGCAGTTTTATACGAATAACATATTTATATGAATTTAAAAACTTGAAGTAATGTTGGTATAAGATCATGCCTGTATTTTTCCAAGGTGTGAGCAGAGGAGTGTAGTACTACTACGTTTCACTATAGATGTTATACGTCTCAACACGGAATAGGAGGGAGTGCGAGTTGATAATCTCTTTATAATATCTCTCCTTATAATCTCTTTTTATACGGAACTCAAATGGGTCCAAATCCCGGGTTGGGTGCTATTGGATTTTTCTAATTTACAATTTCCATCACTGACTCTGAGTCTGGGTCCACCACCTATTCAATGGGACGTAAACGTAACTGGTGAAACTTGGTAGTGTACTACACACTCTTCTATCTAACTCTTCAGGGATTACAGGCGTGATGTTACTTTTTTTATAACGAACTTAAAGCGCTCTTTATAGACAACGAGATGTCAATGTTGGAATGCATATTGGTACACGCGGTATTTCGCGGGTGTCTCCGCTACGGTTAAATGTTACTTCGTATGAATAAGCGATGAAATCATCCTCATCATCACTAGCATTGCTTCACTTCACTCCAGGAGCAGACTGATGTAAGGCCTTACTTATCAATTTCTAGTAGTTTTTTCCCAACGGGGTAGGCAGAGGAGTGTAGTACATTTTATCTTTCACCGATTTTACGTTGCACAATGGAATAGAGGGTGCGTCTGTTGCTAGACACCGGGCATAAATCAAAATTCCATGCGGCCACTGGGAATTTCAATTTAGCAAAATCCAATAATACCAGATCGTAGCCAGGACCTGGCGATTAGTAGAAGTACTTACAACTACTCGAACAACGAAATGTCACGATGATGATGTTGATAAACCGATTTGTTGAAAATATTTTTATATTATAAATTGGTTATCTCCATCACTGACATATTGCTTTCCAACAACAACAACATCAGCCTATCTCAGTCCACCGCTGGACATAGGCCGCCCCCAAGGAGGTATTGTGGTCCAATTTACTTATATCAAACATAGTCCACGAAATAGACGGACCTATCCTGTGCCGTGGTCAGTTTGAAAATGATGCTGGTTATCAGTTCTGCCATTGTCTCAAACAACTCAAACAGCTGAACGCCTGCCTTCTGGACCATACAAAATTTGTGGCGTCGTGGTGTAAAGTAATATATACCTGTAAAAGTATATATGTATATACGTAATTTATCAATCGCCTTATGACTTTGACACACGCTCTGCTAATTTTGCGATCAGTTCGTGGTGTTTGATGGCCAAAAAAATTTAAACTACGACGAACTATTAAACAGTAATTTTACTAGCAAAATAACAGATACAAAACTTTTTACGTCATAATATTGTATTTAATTTTATGTGCGATAACAAAAAACTTGAAAATGTTTCGCGTATTTTAAAAACGTTTGAAAGCTTTTTTCATAAGAATCCATGAAGAAGATGTTTATCCAAATTATTAGATGGAGAATTTTATGTTATTTTTTTACAATTTATCTTACCGCGTTATTGTACGGTGGTGTATATATAAAGTCTAACGTAAAGTTAGTTTAATATATTATTAAATCATTACGTTTACGAAGAGCGGCGTAGAAGCAGAACTTATTATATGTAGTTAGTAATTAAAGTGTCAAATGATTCTGAATGGTGTTAGTTTATCTGATATTCAAGTGCTGATGGCCTAGCGACCTCCCTTTCGCAGTGGTCTGACCCGGGTTCGAAGCCTGACATTATCGGTTTTCCAAATACACAGTATTTTTCAATTTCAAAATCCTCAAGTACATTTGTAATGATGATTGTCATTATGTGTGTATACAACTTAAGCCTGAGTATTACACAAAACGTGGTATAAAAATATATTAAATGTATTTTTTTATTGAAACATATTTTTGGCGATGCTGTCATTTTAATGTTAAGTACGCTTATGACTAATTTAAATCGTAATTTCTTTTTTCTTTCATGCAATATAATTAGATGTCACGTAGCAAGCCAGGTTACAAGTGGCCACTGGGGTCTACATACACATGTCTAATATCATCTACAATAGAACTGAAATTTTTCTGAACAATAGTCACACACTCGCAGACCTTTATCTTTCTGTATACATATAGTTATGACATTAGAAATAAAAGTGGTGAAAGCAGAGGTATTGCCACCTTGAAAATTATTTAATGCACCACAGTCTAATCTGCACACCACAATGACTTAATTTTTGCAATATTTACGTATTTCCAGATTAAACATGGGTCCAATTCCACCATAAGGTTGGCGAGTATGTTTGTGTGTTACGTAATGATTTCCTTAACGATTCTAAATATCAAAATAGCGCGCTTCGCGAACTTTGACCCGGAGCATTCAACAGTTTATACACTTCCCAGTTTATTAAAATACAGTATGGAATTAATAAACAATCATCCTTCAGAAAGCGACGTCGCAACCGGACATAGAACCTTCGCTAAGAAGAAGATCGGCCGATGATCTATGTGAGTTCAAATGTCACAACGTGTCCTTGCTTCGATCGACCCGAACTATAAATACCCGCTCATCCCAGCGAGGAGCATCAGTCGCTGGATTGCCTTACAATAAAACACAACCAAAACCCAACCTAACAAAAATGAAATTGGTAGGTGTGGAATTATTTAATTTGTTCATATGGATTTATCGATTCATTTCCGATTATTCCAATTTAATAGTTAAAAGTTATTAAATGTCACGTTTTTATTGAAGTTGAAAGAAATCCATGGCTTAATTTTAACGGTTTTACGTTATCATTTTTTGTTATTGAGTGGTCCATTTGATTGTAGTTTCGTTAAACTAATAAGGCACTTTTTAATGTGTGATTGATTTAATTGTTTATTCACAGTTCATTGTTCTCGCCGCTTGCGTCGTCGCCGCCCTGGCCGCCCCCGCCTCGCCCGATGCTGACGCGCAGATCATTCGTTTGGAAAGCGACAACATCGGCGTTGATGGATACTCATACTCGTGAGAACATACCCCTAGCTATTGTTCAATCATCTATGCTTAGTAACACACATGATTTTTTATTTTATAATTCATGTACTCATACACAACATTCATGACGTTAAATATAATATTGACGATAGCAATCATATCATTTCATTTCATATCATTTCTTAACGTTAAAAAGGTTAAGTTTTTGGAGTTAAGAAATGAAGTTAGTTACATGTATATATTTTGAATCCATTTTATGGATTAAAATATTAAAAATAAACATGAATATTATTAGACAATTATTATTAATACACCAAATTTTATTGAATGAGTGGTGCATTGACCTTACTGTCTAATCAATCTTGCAATTAGCTACTTCTCATCTATTGAACAGAAGCGTTAGTGGGATCTTTATTTTGTCACAAATATTTGATATTGATATCATTTTACAGTGTGGAGACCAGCAATAACATCATCCAAAGTGAACAAGGTCAATTGGTCAATGTTGGTACCGAAAACGAGGGCATTTCCGTCCGCGGCCAGTTCTCCTACGTCGGTAAAGACGGTGTTACCTACTCCGTCACCTACGTCGCCGACGAGAACGGCTTCCAGCCCTCAGGCGCCCACTTACCCGTAGCCCCATAATTCTCCACAACATAACCTTCTATCTAGTCCAAAAATACTCATCCTCTAACCCACATTTCTCTTTGTTAAGAATTGTCTAAGCGATTCTGTGATACAATCCCGATTTGTACATTGTTAATAAAACATTACGTTAATTCCATTGGCTTCTTTTATTTTCCTGTCCATAAATAAGTAAGACAGGCAACATACACCGTTTTGATGATACCTATTTAAGAAAATTTGAATGATAAAAAAATATTTAAGTCAATTTTAATTTTAATGATGTTTAAGCAAAGGAAAGAGTTGCATTACGTCACGAAAAGCATTATTAATGCATTTATCATATAGCAATGATGCAATGCCAAAATTTATATCGAAAGTTTTTCGATGAATCGATAGTAAGATGCACTCTGGAATAAAATAATTTCTAAATATTATGTTGCTAACTTAATATTAAAATACGAAATATTTTCGGCACATGCAAAGTTGAATATGAATAATTGTGTCCACCATCGGTGATGAGCGATGAAAAGAGGAGATTAGAGAAAAAATCCATCACAGTGAACAATATGGTATTAACATTATGTTAAAATCTCATACTTTTTAAATCTTTAAAAACCCTGCTTGGGACTGGTCGAAAAAGATTGTTGGTTGTCACATGGATTCTTGTTCAAATGTTTGAAGTTGCAGAGAGCCGTGTTCAATGTAACATAAGGGTAGCTAAAAGGGTGAAAGTCACGCATCCAAGGAAGACAAGGATAAGAACTTATTTTAGAAATGCTGCAGCGTACATTGAGATTATAGCGTAGGAAAATTTGGAAATTTTGAAAAAATAAAACAAATCGAATGAAAGAAAACAATGCATGCTACTAAACTTGTCGAATCTTTGATACTTTAATATTTTTTAACTTTACTTTGCCTACCGTTGATACATTTAGTGTATAGCTCATACGTTGAGCATACTTATGCGAAGTTGACAAAAGCTCTTCTGTCAAGCTCTCTCCTCTAATATTAACAGCAGAAGCAACTTTTTGTTTCTGCTATTGTTACCGGATATATATTAGAGATCGCTTGATACATTGGATACATTTGTACATGAGCAATGATAATTCTTCGCCATAATTAGAAAATCATGGCAAATCCACTTTATCAATAGAGGACGAGTCAAAATATATTTTTTACATTTATAATGAAGAACTGCGATATAATATTAAGCCTATTTTTGTCCACTTCTGGTCGTAGGCCTTCTCTAATGAGTGCTCTTGGGCACTTTCTAATGGGTTTTGCCTATAATCCTAACTCTGGGCATGCCGGTCTGGGATCGTTTGTAGTTTGTCTTTAGCTAGGTCACAGTGTGGTAAGTGGCTTATCGTAGACCAGTATGGTAATTACGTGTGACCTTCCACTCCTCTGGGTCCATCAGCTATCTCATTACAATTTTAATGTATTTATCCTTGGAATTATAAGTTTTGTTCGCTCCAATGAAGACCCTGTCTAACCTATTCGGTTTTTCCAATGTGTTTACTTCGTAGATGTGTTCATAGACAGATTAAGACTCTCTTAGCGTTTATTGTTTTACGGTCCGTTTTGGATACTCATTCTTGTCACGAATATGCAAACTATTTAATAGATTCCTCTCTGAGGTAATCCTAATGCGCTATGATGGGGACATCCATAAAAACATTTATAGAATTATATCGCAGAATCTTGTGTTAAAAAACGTAATATTACGCCTGTAATCCCCGAAGGGATTATTTCTAAAGAAATGAATGTTTTAAACATTAAATGTCACTTGGTTTAACAGTGAGGAAAATCATTGAGGACATCTGTGCATCTTAGATTTTATTGTATTAACGACCTATTGTACAATCGCTCGAGCAGAGGAATGACATGTTAAAAATGTATATCCTTTGTAATGTTTTTACTTCACTTCGCGTCCTTAACCTTCTTGTGAATACGATAAGTAATCATCAACCGTTAAACGTTCAATACACTCTTAAAGCGAGGCGATATTTATAAACGGTTATCATACAAGTATTGAAAAAAGTAGTGTAGGCGTTCCCCAGCAAGGCAGAGTGATAATATACTCGTAAGTGAATTGGTTGGCAGTGGTTGGATAAGAAGATCTGAACGTCGTCCTGAATCACTCATTATTGCAGAGGCAGGGCCTACGTCCAGACTCCAAACTCCAGTATGGACGAAAACAAGCTGATAATGATAATGTTAGTAGAAAGTTTAGGTTATTTTACTAATATCGTATTTGGAGTGATTTTATTGATTTCCGAATAGAATTATGTACTGACTAATCTTACGTGTTTTTTCTTGCTAGTCCGACTAGTTCTAATATAGCATCTATATGAGGTTTTTTTCATGAGCTCTTGCCTATTGCAACAATATATTAGTAGCAAATTTTATCACTGTACGTAACATAGTAAAATATTACGAAACATTATGACAAAATTGTATGACAAAATTGATCCTGATTTCCCTTTAAACTCAAACTATAATAATTCAAACTGACAATTTGCATGCCTTCGTATAGATATAAAAAATGAAACCTTTTATCGCCCCACTTTTGAACATGAGCCTCCTCTCAGAATCAGAATGATCGGAATTTTGAAAGACGATTTGAAATCGACACACAGTGGCCTTCCTTACTTGCATAGAAGACCAGTGTTCGTGAATTTTAAGAAGAACGGTGTAAAACAGTTTAATTCGAACACTTTATGAAGCATACCAATATTTTAGCTTCTCCTGCACTGTTCGATAAACCTAATGTAGTGTAAATTAATTTAGGTGACGTGTGTGACTTAATGCGAAATATTTTTCACTTGCCCTCAGGTTTGAAGTAAAGGCACTTAACAATTTAAACTATTATATATCAGACCGTGATTTTCGTCTCCACATTTTATAATATCGTTGTGAATGATGCATTAAACAGGGATAGCTCAGTGGTTTAAAATTCAACCTCCCACACGGTGTCCTGGCTTCAAATCTTGCCGCGTACTTCTTTTCAACGAGATTTGCATTTTACGAATAAATATAATTTGCGGTATTGGTAATGAAAAACATTGCGAGGGAGAAGCGATAAGAGAAAGGTGTGTAAGGTTTGTCAACTAGCACAGTTTTAATTTGGCATCAAAAGAAGTATTTATTATCTAAAAATAATTGTGTTGTTATTTGACCATGTCAAAAGAATTATCGAAGAATGATTAAGCAACGTGTCCGTAATGAATAGACCAATAAAAAATGTTTGTAAACCGGGCACCGTGTTAACAAATATGATATAATGAACAACTCAATCTGAAATAACTTATAATTTTGCTGCGTTCTCGGCCAGATTTTGATTAATCACTTCAACGACAGATTTCAGGGTTGTTTTTTGTGGTATCACATAAAAGCCTAGTTAGAAATGTGACTTGAAACAATCGATATTTTAGGCGAACTAATGACACATACTGTCGAATCTGTTCGTGCCCAAATGTCAATTCCAACATGACCTTGCGACTTTATAGGCATGAACGCACCAGATTTTCCGTTCTTAACGAATTAAGTGCAAGCGATAAACTATACAAATGCGGAATGTCTTAGTGTGAAAATATTTTTGAATTAAAATGTAGTATTCACGCTTGTTATCAACGAAGATATGCGCAGAGGAATGTAGTGTACACTCCCTCGCTTCACCAGTCACGTTCATGTCCCATGGAATATCTTTTCGCCATACATCGGGCACAGAACCAGATTCCGAAACATTGCTAGAAATTTCTATTACAAAATGTAAGTCAAAAAAATTCGATAGTATCCGACCTGGGATTTGAACCCAGGCTCTGCGATCATCAGTCACGCATACAACCACTCGACAAACGAGGCAGTCGATATAATATAATACTTTTCTATTTAGGCGTGACCATAATATCCTTTTTAGTCCTATGTGTTTGCTGTTGTTTTTTTCTATCACTTGTATTTTCTAACTCATCATTATCATCAAATTAGTCTCCAATGTATGTTTCTGGATAGATCTCTTCTAACATATCTCTTCATACAATATTTAATTTTCTATCATCATCATCACCAGTTCGTTCGTTCACTGAGTTCAATCTTCTGCTCTGTTTATTCTACTTACTGTTAAAAAAGATAATTTAGATTTTGAAATGGATTAGATTGTTGATATACTTGTCCTTTACATAATAAAAACTATGTATATTGTAATGTCTCATGATTTCCACAATACTGGTACACATAAATTGCTAATACATCATGTATAATTGGCGGTGGTTCTGAAAATAAATCCTGACTTTCTGCTAGTGTAACTACAAATATGAACGCTTTATTGGAACAACTTGTGTTCACTTTTTCTTTATATCCGCTCTTAGTGTCTCGTCTTTGGTGATACAACAGCATTAGCTTAGTATTTGGCATGGAGTGTGTGGATATTCGTGTCAAGCCAATATATCAAAACCAGTTATCTGTTCTGTATTAAAATAACTTGTTATTATGCGCTTACATAAAACTTACGCATATGTCTGACGTAAAGTGCACTTTAACCTATAGCTATATTATTAGCTCTGCACGAATATTATAACTGAGTGTTCGAGAACAATGGGATTAACCGATATCGATTAGACGATTGATATTGAATCGAATTAGTATTTAGAATTTATCATCATAAACTTTGGCTTATAAAATTCTTAGAATTATTTAGTAGTATTCGACAGGCATCCTTTATAGGGATATAGGGATTATATCAAGCACGTATTATTTATTCATTTTATTTCCTGATGGTACTGATTTTTTAGGGAGCAGGAAAATTTTGTGACTGTAAATATAGTAATTATAAACAAATGTAAGTATACAATTCAAGTAGGCTTTTGTAATCGCAAAAGCACGGCATTATTAATGGCAAAAGTGCTGAATAATCTTTCGGCGATAGATTTAACTAACCTTTGATTATAGAGTGAAAATATAATTGCGTAGTAAGTCCGGGGGCTTTAATTAAATGTGCTCGATTACATATTACATCGTCGTGATGCAATCAGTTGACATTTGGATTGTTAGCAGCATTTTAATTAAACACAATGGCATGAATAGGATTCAACGCAAGTTCAGACATGTTGCAATGTGGTTAGGTTGGTGATTGTGAATAAACTTAATGGAATTTTATATACAAGGTGTATCCTACATTCTACGGTTACACTTAAGTTAATGTAAATTATTTAGCATTTGTTGAATGCTTTGGAAGTCACTGTTGGCCAGCTGACTGTATGTGTCATTTTATTCAGGGAAATAATGCTTCTCAACACATATTTTACAATCGTGTTATGCAATAAAACATTTTGTTTTATCTTGAAATTAGTGGTGGCCTAGATTTTACTAGACGGGCTTCTTTCTTTTGGCTAAAATTAATTAATATGTATAAGTGTGTGTATGTGTATATGTACATACACAATCACATGCACATGTAAATATATATGTAGTTATAAATATTGTTTTACACTCAGGCAGACAACAAGTACTTGTGCTCATCACAGAAATACTTGTTCCCGGTGGAACTAGAAGCCACGAGCCACGGTTAAATGTCCACGTTCACTAAACACTAGACGTCGGTCCCGTTGGGGCCATTCAGCCTTAAGGTTAATTAGGTATCTATTTTTAACGAACATTCCAACATATGTCACTTCTTCTTGATGTCGGTAAGGTATGCTAATGTCAAGGCCGGCACGCGTATACATCAGCGCTACGCATATATTACGGAACCTATCATAAAGTTAAACGATTTCGTCTGGCTAGTGGGCAAGATTTTTAAAATTGTGCCTTATCTCTATCTATACATATCTGATGTGCTTTGTTTACATTTATCGCTCCCTTCGTTTTTGGTTAAAGAGACCAACCGTCCACAATATTAGAGGTGTTTTGTAGTCCTTTGATCGCCCTGTAAGGATATGGCGTGATGAAATGGCAATAATAATTACACCTCACACGCAGCGTGTACGGTAAAACTCAAAAGAGTTTATGTTTACACCCTTTCATATAATTTATATTATTTTCTGTTTGTATCAGAATAAATAAAAAAATAAAACCTGTATGTACCCACCTATATAGAAATTAATAATTTATGAAATTAGGAACATATAATAAACAATAATTAATAAATTATAATTAATTTCACGTGCTGCGATTTGATCTTGAATTGGAAATATCCTGTGCTCTGGCGGTCAAATAGCTAATGAATAATCATGCGTAGATTACTAAAAAGCATACTTACATAGATCATTTTACATAAAATCCAACAAATAGTTCTACTCATCACGCAAATTTCCTGTTTGGGACTTGCGTGGGAATCGAACGTGCAACTCGAGGCACAGAGATCAGAGTCGATAATCACTGCATCAATCCAGTCACAGTCACTGAGCTCCAGAATAGGTAACTAACTAATATAACAGACATTATTTCGGATACCTGCTCAATGACCGTTGTACCAAATATGTATATTATTTGTTTGAGAACAGAACTTGCACTGCCTTGCACGCGGCGTATTCATAGTATTTTATTATTGTATCTTTGGTTCCCTTGCGACCTTTTCAAGTACCTATCTACTACGCACATTTACCACTTCCGGTAAATAGACATAGGTAAGCAATCTCCAAACTATTTACGAAGAAATAGTCTAATGTATGGAAGATTTGCAACTTATTTTATAATACGAGCGATTGCCGTCGCTATGGTGTCCGCAAATTTGCTATTCATAATATAAAGGTCAACATGAAACTTTACATGTAGGTACTAAGAGCGTTTGAATATTTGACTGTAAATATTGGGTACTATTAATTATAAGCGTTCTTTCTTCTTTCTTTTGTTTTACACACATTTTAAATCTACCACATTTTAAATCTACTATAATTTTACATTTACTTACATACAAAATTTTGAATTTATAAACAATATTTAAATATTAAAAGTTTGGTTCTACAAACTTACAATAATAATAATAACACTTTCGGACATCTCCACACGCGCCATCTAATCGAAACGTCAACCCAAGGTGAGCCTATGTGACGGCTACTAGACGTCTGAAAAACTACATACATATATACATATTAATGAATACTTCCATAGATACATTTTTAACACTCAGACACAGAACAAATTTTTATTCCAAAATATTTATTTTGGGGGTGAGAAGCTCAGGGCCCCGGGTCAGCAGGCTGGTTCAGTAAGTATTGGAACAACGGGTCAGTCGAATTAAATAAATCAAATCAAATCAACTTGTACTACCGGCGAGGCAGCCGGTGCGCAAGCCAATGAACAGCGCAGCCCAAGTTTAAATCTGCGTCGCTGCGCATGTGGAGCTAATGCCAAGGCCAGGAACGTAATAAAACGAAGATCACCTGCTATCAAATACGTTATATAATTAACTTGCCAGTTTTATGAGATGGTATTTCGATCACTCCATGATACACGCCACTTTCCCCTTCCTACACCAGTTTATGCTAACCTTATCATTATATCTTCACGCTGGTCTATTTTAGAATCAGCTCCCGAATCATTACTATATCAATTAGACTGCTTACGATGTAGTGAATTTGTTTTTGTTATTTATGATGTATTACACATTATTATTTTTCATACAGTTGTAAGCAGTAAATATTGCCTCAGAATACTAATATAAGCTGTTTTTTAAACTGAACATCAATAGTTTTCAATACAACGGGTACAATAGGACAGGCGTAGTTTAGACGTGTTTTATATATACATTTCATTGATTAGTTCTTGCATAAAAGACAAAATAGTCGTAAATTTACAGAAAAAAAAGCAGAAACTAAGAATCATGAAAAGTCAAGGTACCGTAACAAGTTAAATGAAAAGTGAAAATAAAATAATAAAATCACTTAATACATGACGTATGTACATATGATTATACAATCTATACCGGGTAGAGTGACGATTTTTCACGGGTTGCATGAGCTAAAGATCGAGTTCACTGGCGTGCTACTGCCGAGGCCTATGTCCTGTATGTGGAGGAATGATGATGTTAATATCTATCTATTTGCCCTGTTGGCCTACGAGCTGTAGCGTACGTAGGCAGTGCGAGAAGTCCTGCTCTACGATTTCGAACCCGTATACCCGTATTGATGGTGGACAGAAACCGCGCGGCGAAGGCCTACGTTCAGCAGTTGACTTTATTGACATGTCGTAAATACGATCAAAATCTGCACTGCGATCCGGCCGGTCTGTTGGAAAAAACCCTTAATATGAGTTTGTTTTAATTTCTAATTGCACTATCAGTTAGTGCATATATGAAGAGATTGATGAATGTGGAAGAAGCATGGCAGGTATGCAAAGATATTTCGCACTCCATGTTCTCTGCCTACCCCGTAAGGGACTTGGCGTGCAGATATGTATGTGCTATCAGTCATTTCCATTGGCAACAAACGTAACATCACGCCTGTAATCCCCGAAGGCGTAGACAGAGGAGTGTAGTACACTCCCACGTTTCACCAGTTACGTTTCAGTCCCATGAAATAGGTGGTGAGCCTATGGCCATACACTGGGCACGATTTCA